>WNWK01035645.1:0-19640 GCA_009830355.1 Cherax destructor | reverse complement strand
AAATTAAATGGACAGATAGTAAATATGATATAAAATTAATTTAGAAGCAAGATTTGATTTATATTAAAAAGTTTAAGCAAGTAATAGCACTAAAAAAAGTACATTGTGTATGAGGTAGTTGGTACTAGCTAGTAAAGTTAGTACAAAAAAATTGCACAATAATGTAGTAGTAACATACATTAATACACCACACGTATATTATGTGTTGAGGACAATTGGCTAATCAGTAATGGTAATGTCAGCTTGTCTAAGGAAGTTGGTGAGATCACGTTCGTTTGATATAGAAAATTGCTGACCTGTTGATACTTTGCGAACTAGTATTTTTCCATCACGAGCGAAGCACTGATGGATTTTGTTCTCCAGTTTAAGTTTTCTCAACCTAAACAGAAGGTTTTGACGTTTCCTGGTTAGGCACTCGTTGATGTATACTCCATTTTTCACTGTAATTGCTGATTTAATTAGGTCCTTTTTTGTATCATATGAATGAAGTCTGATCATTATACTAGGTTTACCTTGTTTTCCTAGCAATCGTGTTTCTTTGATTTCATTACTTTGCACATTAACTCGTAGGTGGTCTTGTAATATGTTGATAGCAGTTTCCTTGCACTGGGATTGAGTTATGTCTCTGGGAATGTGGTTGCTGTTTATTATAACTGCATCAGACAAGTTATCTTGTTCGGTTTTGTCATCTTGAAAATCAAGATATTCATCAAGTCAAGTGTTATTCCAGTCCTTGATTGCTTCTTCCACCTTCATATTCAGGGTTGTTATTTGATCGGTGTGACTGGTTATAGCTGTTTGTAGAGTATTTTCTGTGTCAGTATTTCCCGATGCGATCTTCTCTTCAAGGTTTTGGATCTTGATCTCGAGGTTAGTTAACTTGGATTCATATTTCACTAGTTTTGCTTTGATGTCTTTGTTTTCAGCTTCAAGGGCAATGATGTATTCCCTAATAGTATCAGGAGTAGTCATACCTTGGTGTCCAGGATGGAATCTCGAGCTGGTGGGGTTGGTGGGAGAGTCAGCCATGTTCGGTGTTGTTATTGTTGTCGGGACCCGAGCGGGGGTGTGGGGGGTTGTTGATGCACCAGCTTTCTGTTGTGTAGACATGTGTTTCAAAGTCCTTAGCGTTGGTTTCTTGTTACTGTTGTTGGTTCCTCTCGATTTCCGCTCATAGTATCACTAGTGAAGCTATGGAGGCTTTATTTCCTTTAGCTTGGGTTAGGCGTTCGTCTGGCAGCGCGGGCGATGTTTGGGTTTGCAGGGCTGTCTTCCTTAGATCTTCAATTTTGTTAAGGTTTGGGTAGCATTTCTAGTATTCTTGGGTCATTTTGTGATCTACGTGGGTTTGTGCAGTTGTACCTTCAATTAGGCCATCACAAGCTTTGATGAGCGCTGAGTTTTTTGAAGAATAAAGACTGTTTTATCTGCCTGCTTGTCTCTCTTTCTGTCTCTCTCTGTCTCAGAGGCAGTCACTAGTGAACCAACATTGCCACATCTGAGTCGATACATATTATTTTCCAGTCTGGATTTTTTGGGTTAGCCTAGGTAATTTACACTATGTATTTATTCTATGTAATTTACATTATGTATTTATCCTAGGTTATTTACACTATGTATTTATGTGTACCTGTGTGACAGCAAACTAGCTAGCCAGCCAGCCAGCCAGCCAGCCAGCTAGCCAGCCAGCCAGTCAGCCAGCTGGTCAGCCAGCCAGCCAGCCAGCCAGCCAGCCAGCCAGCCTTCCCCACTGTCTTCCCCACCCACCCCACTGTCTTCCCCACCCCCACTGTCTTCCCCACCCCCACTGTCTTCCCTCACTCTCCCCACTGCCTTCCCTACCACTCACACTGCTGGAGTGAGGTATTCCTTACCGCATGGCTTGGTGACAAAGGTGCACTGAATTACCACTCCCACAATGCAATGCGGGTGCATAGATTTTTCCTACTGCGCACACTTACCACATAGACCCATTCTATCACATGCAGGCCTACCAGCTCTCTCCCCCTCGATTTGAAGCCGCTATAATTTATGCATACTAGTACGTGGAAAACCCTGGCGCGTAAGCCGTACTAATATGGCCGAAACCCCGAAAGGGTTAATTGCCATATCTTGTATCTGCTAAGCAATCATGGCACCCAGTAGGCATAACAGTGTTGCTGAAAGTGGCAAGAAAAGGTATAAGCCTTTAAGTCTTAGAGTTAATGAAGAAAATAGATATTAGACAAGAGATAGCCTGTGGCCGTAATGACGTGTCAGTCTGTACAATTAAAAAGAATGAGGTAAATGTATGAGTTTGTGTGATGAATAACTGACTGACTGACTGACTTAACTGACAGACTTACTTGAATGACTTACTAACTTTACTAACTTACTTGAATGACTTACTGACTTGACTGACTGACTTACTTGATTGACTGACTTATTGACTTTACTGACAGACTTACTGACACTGACTTACCGACTTGACAGACTGACTTGCTTTACTGACTGATTTACTGAGTTGAGTGACTGACTTACTGACTGATTTACTGAGTTGAGTGACTGACTTACTGACTGACCGACTTACTGACTTGAGTTTACTGACTTGACTTACTGATTTACTGACTGGCTTGACTGACTTACTGACTTGACTAATTTACTGACTGACTTTACTGACTTAAAGTTAGACTTTTCACTGAAGGGCCCTGACAGTGGTCTGAAAAGGTGTCTAGAGCAGATGATGCTGTAATGTCAGCTGTATAATGTACTGCAGGGTAAAATAGAACAGAAATCCATTACAGAATTTATGCACACTCCAGTACAACCATCGACTTCAGTACCAGAACCTCTACCATCCACCTCAGCCTAGTAGGGCCACAGGATACCTCTCCACTCTCTTCACAATCATCGACAAACACCAGCACCCACAATTTAAGGAAAGAAATACTATTATTTCTGTTGCATTTGTAGTCTTAAGCAGCATAAACAACATAATACAGTAGGCCCTCATTTAGCACGGTAGTTACGTTCCTGAAAACGTCGTGTTAGCTAAAATCGTGTTAGATAATTAAAAGAACTTATGGGAAAAATAGGGTTACGTTCCTGAGAGTCCCCAAAAAGCCAAACAAGTTTTTTTTAGACCAACAGATCTTACAAATATAAGAGAGAATATGTAATTGTAGTTCATTATCGTGATGTATTATGTTGTTTTTACTGCTTAAGACTACAAATGTAACAGAAATAATAGTATTTACCTTAAATTGTGGGTGCTAATGTTTGTGGATGATTGTGAAGAGAGTGGAGAGTTATGCTGTGGCCCTACTGGGCTGAGGTGGATAGTAGAGATTCTGGAACTGAAGTCGATGGTTGTACTGAGTGTCTCTAACTTTAATAAAGTCATTCAGTAAGTCAGTCAAGTCATTCAGTAAGTCAGTCAAGTCATTCAGTAAGTCAGCCCATTCAGTAAGTCAGTTAAGTCATTTAGTAAGTCAGTCAGTTAAGTCATTTAGTAAGTCAGTCAAGTCATTTAGTAAGTCAGTCAGTCAAGTCATTTAGTAAGTCAGTCAGTCAAGTCATTCAGTAAGTCAGTCAAGTCATTCAGTAAGTCAGTCAAGACATTCAGTAAGTCAGTCAAGACATTCAGTAAGTCAGTCAAGACATTCAGTAAGTCAGTCAAGACATTCAGTAAGTCAGTCAAGACATTCAGTAAGTCAGTCAAGACATTCAGTAACAGTCAAGACATTCAGTAAGTCAGTCAAGACATTCAGTAAGTCAGTCAAGACATTCAGTAAGTCAGTCAAGACATTCAGTAAGTCAGTCAAGACATTCAGTAAGTCAGTCAAGACATTCAGTAAGTCAGTCAAGACATTCAGTAAGTCAGTCAAGACATTCAGTAAGTCAGTCAAGACATTCAGTAAGTCAGTCAAGACATTCAGTAAGTCAGTCAAGACATTCAGTAAGTCAGTCAAGACATTCAGTAAGTCAGTCAAGACATTCAGTAAGTCAGTCAAGACATTCAGTAAGTCAGTCAAGACATTCAGTAAGTCAGTCAAGACATTCAGTAAGTCAGTCAAGACATTCAGTAAGTCAGTCAAGACATTCAGTAAGTCAGTCAAGACATTCAGTAAGTCAGTCAAGACATTCAGTAAGTCAGTCAAGACATTCAGTAAGTCAGTCAAGACATTCAGTAAGTCAGTCAAGACATTCAGTAAGTCAGTCAAGACATTCAGTAAGTCAGTCAAGTCATTCAGTAAGTCAGTCAAGTCATTCAGTAAGTCAAACAGTCAAGTCATTCAGTAAGTCAGTCAGTCAAGTCATTCAGTAAGTCAGTCAAGTCATTCATAAGTCAGTCAAGTCATTCATTAAGTCAGTCAAGTCATTCAGTAAGTCAGTCAAGACATTCAGTAAGTCATTCAGTAAGTCAGTCAGTCAAGTCATTCAGTAAGTCAGTCAGTCAAGTCATTCAGTAAGTCAGTCAGTCAAGTCATTCAGTAAGTCAGTCAGTCAAGTCATTCAGTAAGTCAGTCAGTCAAGTCATTCAGTAAGTCAGTCAGTCAAGTCATTCAGTAAGTCAGTCAGTCAAGTCATTCAGTAAGTCAGTCAGTCAAGTCATTCAGTAAGTCAGTCAGACAAGTCATTCAGTAAGTCAGTCAAGTCATTCAGTAAGTCAGTCAAGTCATTCAGTAAGTCAGTCAGTCAAGTCATTCAGTAAGTTAGTCACACAAACTTATGTTTACATCTTTTGTGTGTACAAAGTAACACTTCATTACAGCCACAGGTTATGTCTTGTCTAATATCTTTTCTTCGTTAGTTCTAAGACTTAATAAATGCTTAAACATTTTCTTGCCACTTTGAGCAACACTTGTATGCCTACTGGGTGACATGATTGCTTGGCAGATACAAGATATAGTAATTTAAAGATCAAAACACAATTCACTCTTATTCTTGACAAACACAGCTGGCTTGACGCGTATGGAATACGTACGAATGCTGGGATGGTAGGGTGTTGTTGGGGAGGGTAGCATGGGAAGGCGGGTGGTCTCCCCAGCTGTTCCACAACATTAGCACCGGCCGCTTGAGGGAATGGTTGCTTTTTCTTCCTGCAAACTATAAGTTTATTCAGGTATACACAGATACAGTTACAAAGATTATCATACATAGCAGCATATGTGTAGAGAACCTAGGATAACCCAAACTTTGGGTTATCCTAGGTTCTCTAGGATAACACTTTGGGTTATCCTAGGTTCTCTAGGATAACACTTTGGGTTATCCTAGGTTCTCTAGGATAACACTTTGGGTTATCCTAGGTTCTCTAGGATAACACTTTGGGTTATCCTAGGTTCTCTAGGATAACACTTTGGGTTATCCTAGGTTCTCTAGGATAACACTTTGGGTTATCCTAGGTTCTCTAGGATAACACTTTGGGTTATCCTAGGTTCTCTAGGATAACACTTTGGGTTATCCTAGGTTCTCTAGGATAACACTTTGGGTTATCCTAGGTTCTCTAGGATAACACTTTGGGTTATCCTAGGTTCTCTAGGATAACACTTTGGGTTATCCTAGGTTCTCTAGGATAACACTTTGGGTTATCCTAGGTTCTCTAGGATAACACTTTGGGTTATCCTAGGTTCTCTAGGATAACACTTTGGGTTATCCTAGGTTCTCTACACATATGCTGCTATGTATGATAATCAATGTAACTATCTCTGTATACCTGAATAAACTTAGTTTGTGCGAAGGAAAAACAAATTCCCTTTTCCTCAAAGCATGAGGATTCTTACAGCGGTAAATAACCATGGGCTTACACTTGAAATCACCTGATGCATTACCCAAAAGGAGCAAGGTGAAGCGATCCTTTGCTGTCTTGAAGCCTGGTGCACTTTTCTCTTGCTGACTGATATAAGTTCATGTTGGCATTTTCTTCCAGAAAACACTTGTCTCGTCAGCATTAAACACTTGTTGTGGCTCATAGCCACCCTTAGTAGGACCCCCACTGACTCAATGGTTTAACCTACTGCAGGCGACCGCGGGCTCAAAATTTTTCCCCTCCAGCGAATCGCGTAATATAAGGTTTACGTCGTGTTAGATAAAAATGTGCCGCAATTCTTCAATCGCGTAATACCCAAAACGCGCAACATAAAGTCGTGCTAAATGAGGGTCTACTGTACATAACGACAATGAACAACAATTACATATTCACTTTTATTTTTGTAAGATCTGGATCTCTAAAAAAAAGATGTTTGGCTTTTTTGGGGCTCCCAGGAATGTAACCCTATTTTTCCTATAAATTCTTCAGTTAATCTAACACCGATTTATGTAACACAGCATTTTCAGGAACGTCACTACCGTATAATATAACGGTCTACTGTAGTTTATAAAAAAATACAGTATTACAATTTAACACAATTTAAAACAATGAAGTTGAAGGAATTTTAAGTTTGAAGTAATGATTAAATAGTTGGGCAATCATCAGGCACAATTTACAATATGAAGTACAGTGGACCCCCGAGTTACGAGCAACTCGGAAATCGTACAATTATGTAAGTGTAATATTGTAAGTGCATTTGTAAGTGTATTTTTGGGGGTCTGAAATGGACTAACCTACTTGACATTATTCCTTAACCCTTAAACGGGCTAAACGTATATATACGTTCTTAACACTACTGCCCCGAATATTTCGAAAAAAAAAAAAAAATTATAGAAATGAAGAGCACATTTTTTGGTGTGTTATAGGATAAAAAAAATCTAGGGTCAGTAGTTACCGAGATATGAGTCAGAGAAGTTGGCACTGGATACTCACCTGACAGCAACAGGAGTCCTGCCGCTTGCAGAATCGTTGCCGATATACCTTTTTTTCTCGTTTTTTTATTATTTTATATAATGTTTATGTTCTGATAATTGCAATTTATAGTAGTTCTTGTGATTTCATAGCCAATCTGTGTTCTGACAGTAATATTAGGTACTGAAATTGTACTCAAATAATAATAATAATGATAGTGCATAATAATAATAATAATAATAATAATAATAATAATCATACAGTGGTACCTCGAGTTACGATATTTTTTCGTTCGAGAATGCTGTTCAAGTGCCATTACCAAACAAATTTATCCCCATAAGGAATAATGTAAAATAGACTAGTCCTTTTACACCCTCAAAAATATACCTACAAAAGCATTTAAAAAAATAAACTTACATAAAAGGGCGATTTTGGGGACCATCGTAACTCGAGGTACCACTGTAATAATAATAATAATAATAATAATAATAATAATAATAATCATCATCATCAATAATAATAATAATAATAATAATAATCATTATAATAAATTTCCCCCCCCAAGCATTATGTAAGATATATGTCACTGCCTTATCTCATCTGATCTCCACTAATGATGACTGGTGACATTTGATGAGGGGTGAGTGTAGCCTTATCTCTTCTTATCAGTCCAGTAATTACAGTGATGACATTTGATGAGCTTACACTGCTTCGCTTTATTTGTTACTCAAACTTGTCTGTCTGTCTGTCTGTATCTGTCTGTCTGTGTGTCTGTCTTTTTGGCTGTCTGTGTGTCTGTCTTTCTGTCTGTGTGTCTGTCTTTCTGTCTGTCTGTGTGTGTGTCTGTCTGTCTGTGTGTCGTCTCCTTTCTGTCTGCTTGTCTCAGAGAGTAGCTCATGAACCAAATGGTATTACGCAGATCACAAGCACAGTATAACACTTTGTCTGGATTTTTTGAGTTATCCTAGGTAATTTACACTAGGTATAATTGTATTTACGTATGTGTTCCTGTGAGATAGAGACAGATAGACAAAGAGACAGATAGATACAGACAGACAGAGGGATACAGAGACAGCCAATCAGATACCCAGCTGGCAAGCCAGCTGCTGGCAGTCAGGTGGCCAGGTTACCAGCCAGCTGGCCTGCCAGCCTGCCGACATCACTTTCCACTTAAAAGGAGTGTGTTAATATGACATGACATCAGTGAATCCTTGGTGTTTGCCGCAGTGTTTCTCTAGCTGGCGCTCAATTTAACTGGTGCTCCCACAAGGTACTAAGTGGTCCCAGATTTTTTTAATATGGCGCACACCGAGTGTTAGGACCCATTCTATGCTGACCAGGCATCTCAGGCCAATCGTGCCAAATTTGAAGGCATGAAAAATAAAACATAAATATACGTTTGGGGCAGTAGTGGTAAGAACGTATCATATATCATTTAAAATCTTATAGTATCATCATTTTGTTAATGTGAAATAAAATATATAACTAGAAGAAACTCAATAAATTTTTCTAGTATTGTTATTATACTAGTATAGCATCAACATACTGTAACTTGAAATAAAATATACAACTAGATTAAACTCAACCAATTTCTCTTGTATTGTCTTTTAATAGTATGTATAATCATATGTGCGTGGATGTAGTGCGGATGATAAGAAAGAGATGATTGCCGATGTTATGAATGAAAAGAAGTTGGATGTCCTGGCCCTAAGCGAAACAAAGCTGAAGGGGGTAGGCGAGTTTCAGTGGGGAGAAATAAATGGGATTAAGTCAGGAGTATCTGAGAGAGTTAGAGCTAAGGAAGGGGTAGCAATAATGTTGAAGGATCAGTTATGGAAGGAAAAGAGGGAATATAAATGTGTAAATTCAAGGATTATGTGGATTAAAATAAGGGTCGGATGCGAAAAGTGGGTCATAATAAGCGTGTATGCACCTGGAGAAGAGAGGAGTGTAGAGGAGAGAGAGAGATTTTGGGAGATGTTAAGCGAATGTATAGGAACTTTTGAACCAAATGAGAGAATAATTGTGGTAGGGGACCTAAATGCTAAAGTGGGAGAAACATGCAGAGAGGGTGTAGTAGGTAAGTTTGGGGTGCCAGGTGTAAATGATAATGGGAGCCCTTTGATTGAACTTTGTATAGAAAGGAGTTTAGTTATAGGTAATACATATTTTAAGAAAAGAGGATAAATAAGTATACAAGATATGATGTAGGGCGAAATGACAGTAGTTTGTTGGACTATGTATTGGTAGATAAAAGACTGTTGAGTAGACTTCAGGATGTACATGTTTATAGAGGGGGTACAGATATATCAGATCACTTTTTAGTTATAGCTACAGTGGGAGTAAAAGGTAGATGGGATACAAGGAAAATAGAATCAGTAAGTAAAAGAGAGGTGAAGGTTTATAAACTAAAAGAGGAGGCAGTTAGGGTAAGATATAAACAACTATTGGAGGATAGATGGGCTAGTGAGAGTGTAGGCAATGGGGTCGAAAATGTATGGGGTAGATTTAAAAATGTAGTGTTAGAGTGTTCAGCAGAAGTTTGTGGTTACAGGCGAGTGGGTGCGGGAGGGAAGAGGAGCGATTGGTGGAATGATGATGTAAAGAGAGTAGTAAGGGGGAAAAAGTTAGCATATGAGAGGTTTTTACAAAGTAGAAGTGATGCAAGGAGGGAAGAGTATATGGAGAGAAAAGAGAGGTTAAAAGAGTGGTGAAGCAATGTAAAAGAGAGCAGATGAGAGAGTGGGTGAGATGTTATCAGCAAATTTTGTTGAAAATAAGAAAAAGTTTTGGAATGAGATTAATAAGTTGAGGAAGCCTAGAGAACAAATGGATTTGACAGTTAAAAATAGGAGAGGAGAGTTATTAAATGGAGAGTTAGAGGTATCGGGAAGATGGAGAGAATATTTTGAGGATTTGTTAAATGTTGATGAAGACAGGAAGCTGTGATTTCGTGTGTAGGGCAAGGAGGAATAACATCTTGTAGGAGTGTGGAAGAGCCAGTTGTGGGTATAGGGAAGTTCGTGAGGCAGTGGGTAGAATGAAAGGGGTAAGGCAGCTGGGATTGATGGGATAAAGATAGAAATGTTAAAAGCAGGTGGGGATATAATTTTGGAGTGGTTGGTGCTATTATTTAATAAATGTATGGAAGAGGGTAAGGTACCTAGGGATTGGCAGAGAGCGTGTATTGTTCCTTTGTATAAAGGCAAAGGGGACAAAAGAGAGTGCAAAAATTATAGGGGGAATAAGTCTGTTGAGTGTACCTGGTAAAGTGTATGGTAGAGTTATTATTGAAAGAATTAAGAGTAAAACAGAAAGCAGGATAGCAGATGAACAAGGGGCTTTAGGAAAGGTAGGGGTGTGTAGACCAAGTGTTTACAGTGAAACATATAGGTGAACAGTATTTGGATAAGGGTAAAGATTTTTTTGTGGCATTTATGGATTTGGAAAAGGCGTATGATAGGGTAGATAGGGGGCAATGTGGCAGATGTTGCAGGTGTATGGAATAGGAGGAAGGTTACTGAAAGCAGTGAAGAGTTTTTATGAGGATAGTGAGGCTCAGGTTAGAGTGTGTAGGAGGGAAGGGGACTATTTCCCAGTAAAAGTGGGCCTTAGACAAGGATGTGTGATGTCACCGTGGTTGTTCAATATATTTATAGATGGGGTTGTAAGAGAAGTGAATGCGAGGGTCTTGGCAAGAGGTGTTGGGCTAAAAGATAAAGAAGCAAATACAAAGTGGGAGTTGTCACAGTTGCTTTTTGCTGATGACACTGTGCTTTGGGAGATTCTGAAGAGAAGCTGCAGAGGTTGGTGGATGAATTTGGTAGGGTGTGTAAAAGAAGAAAATTGAAAGTGAATATAGGAAAGAGTAAGGTGATGAGGATAACAAAAAGAATAGGTGACGAAAGATTGGATATCAGATTGGGGGGAGAGAGTATGGAGGAGGTGAATGTATTCAGATATTTGGGAGTGGACATGTCGGCGGATGGGTCTATGAAGGATGAGGTGAATCATAGAATTGATGAGGGAAAAGGGTGAGTGGAGCACTTGGGAGTCTGTGGAGACAAAGAACCTTGTCCATGGAAGTAAAGAGGGAATGTATGAGAGTATAGTTATACCAACGCTCTTATATGGGTGTGAAGCATGGGTGATGAATGTTGCAACGAGGAGAAGGCTGGAGGCAGTGGAGATGTCATGTCTGAGGTCAATGTGTGGTGTGAATATAATGCAGAGAATTCGGAGTTTGGAAATTAGGAGGAGGTGCGGGATTACCAAACGATTGTCCAGAGAGCTGAGGAGGGGTTGTTGAGGTGGTTTGGACATGTAGAGAGAATGGAACGAGACAGAGTGACTTCGAGTGTATAAATCTGTAGTGGAGGGAAGGCGGGGTAGGGGTCGGCCTAGGAAAGGTTGGAGGGAGGGGTAAAGGAAGTTTTGTGTGCGAGGGGCTTGGACTTCCAGCAAGCATGTGTGAGCGTATTTGATAGGAGTGAATGGAGGCATATGGTTTTTAATACTTGACGTGCTGTTGGAGTGTGAGCAAAGTAACATTTATGAAGGGATTCAGGGAAACCGGCAGGCCGGACTTGAGTTCTGGAGATGGGAAGTACAGTGCCGGCACTCTGAAGGAGGGGTGTTAATGTTGCAGTTTTATAACTGTAGTGTAAAGCACCCCTCTGGCAAGACAGTGATGGAGTGAATGATGATGAAAGTTTTTCTTTTTCGGGCCACCCTGCCTTGGTGGGAATCGGCCGATGTGTTAATAAAAAAAAAAATAAAAAAAATATAATCATATTATAATTTAAAATAATACAGAACTAGAATAAACTCAATCAATTTCTTTAGCATTAAGTACTTAGTGAATAAGTCTTTAGAATAAACTGCCCCTAATGCCATGGCATGCCAGTGGCTCTCCTTGCATTACAGTTTTATAATTGTAACTACCAATAACAGTGTACACTTGTAACATGCATCGAAATAAAAATATTATTATATTATTATTATTATTATATACGTTTGGACAGTTTAAGGGTTAAGGGAGAAAATTCGTTCGGTATTGGCACTTAAGCAGCCTTCTGGAATGAATTATGCTCGTAACTCGGGGGTCCACTGTATTTCAATTTAGCACAATTTAAAACAATGAAATTGAAATACTTATAAGTTTAAGTAATGAGTAAATGGTTGAGCAATCATGAAGCACAATATACAATAATGAATATACAATAATGAAATTGAAACAATTTTAACCCTTAAACAGTCCAAACGTATATATACATTAGTACTGCTACTGCCCCAAATGCATATTTACGTTTTATTTTTCCTGCCTCCAAATTTGGCATGATTGGCCTGAGATGCCTGGTCAGCATAGAATGGGTCTTAACCTTGTGGGAGCACCAGTTAAACTGAGCGCAAGCTAGAGTAAACACTGCGGCAAACACCAAGGATTCACTGATGTCATGTCATATTAACACTCCCCTTTGAAGTGGAAAGTGATGTCGGCAGACTGGCAGGCCAGCTGGCTGCCTGCCTGCCTGGCCACCTGGCTGGCAAGCAGCTGGTTGGCCACCTGGCTGGCCAGCAGCTGGCTGGTCAGCTGGGTACCTGATTGGCTGTCTATCTCTGTCTGTTTGTCTGTATCTATCCGTCTCTATCTCTATCTCACAGGAACACATACGTAAATACAATTATACATAGTGTAAATTACCTAGGATAACTAAAAAATCAAGACAAAGTGATATGATGTGCTTGTGATCTGCGTAATACCAGTTGGTTCATGAGCTACTCTCTGAGACAGACAGACAGACAGACAGAAAGACAGACACACAGACAGACACAGAAAGACAGACACATAGACAGACACAGACAGACAGGTTTGCGTAAAAAATAAAGGGAACCAGTGTAAGCTCGTCAAATGTCATCACTGTAATTACTGGACTGATAAGAAGAGATAAGCCTACACCTCACCCCTCGTCAAATGTCACCAGTCATCATTAGTGGAGATCAGATGAGATAAAGCATGGACACATATCTTACATAATGGCTTCAAGGGAACTTTATTATTATTATTATTATTATTATTATTGTTATTATTATTATTATTCACTATCATTATTATTATTATTATTATTATTATTATTCACTATCATTATTATTATTATTTTTATGCACTATTATTATTAGTATTAGTATTATTTGAGTACAATTTCAGTACCTAATATTACTGTCAGAACAAAGATTGGCTATGAAATCACAAGAACTACTGTAAATTGTAATTATCAGAACATAAAAAATTATATAAAAATAATAAAAAAAAAAGAGAAAAAAAGGTATATTGGCAACAATTCTGCAAGCTGCAGGGCTCCTGTTGCTGTCAGGTGAACATCAAGTGCCAACTTCTCCGCATCATATCTCGGTAACTACTCACCCTAATTGTTTTTTTTTATCCGATAACACTTAAAAAAATGTGTTCTTTATTTCTATAAAAAAAAAAATTCAAAATATTCGGGGCACTGGGCGTGCGAACGTATATATACGTTTGGACCATTTAAGGGTTAAGTTTGAAGTAAATAATCAAATAGTTGAGCAGTCTTAACTTATTTAGGAGTTTTTTTGAGTAACTTTTGAGTAACTGGTAGGTATTAAGAAAAGTGTTTGTCTGGTTAATTTTGGGTGATGAGGTGATTTCTAAGTAGGGCCTTAAATTGATTTACATAAGAACATAAGAAAGAAGGAACACTGCAGCAGTCCTACTGGCCCATGCAAGGCAGGTCCAAGTCTCCCACCGGCTTAAGCCAATGCCCCAACCCAGCCAGGTCAGTTCACATTCACTTAACCCTTAAACTGTCCACACGTAGATCTACGTTCACTCGCGTACTGCTCTGAATATTTTGAAAAAAAAATCGTTTTTGTTTTTTAAAATGGAGAGCGCATTTTTCTACATGGTATAGGATAAAAAAAAAAAATTTTAGGGCCAGTACTTACCGAGATATAAGCCTGCCAAGTTGGTGTTGGATGCTCACCTGACGGCAACATCAAGTCCTGCCGCTTGCAGAAGTATTGCCAATATACTTTTTTTTTCTAGTTTTTATTTTAATTTATATAATTTTTATGTTCTGACAATTCCAATTTATAAGTTCTTGTGATTTCATAGCCAATCTTTGTTCTAACACTAATATTAGGTACTGAAATAGTACTCAAATAGTCACAATCACACCAACAGGTGAACATTTTCACCTGCCTTGGTCATTTACTATTGTCTATAAATATATAAGAAGTATTTATAGGTCCCAGCAATGTTTTAGACATCCTGGAGTATATATGAAAATCCTTGAAGAATGGTGTTATGACAATTAAAACCTAACAAATCCCCAGGCCCCGATGAACTGTTTGCAAGAGTTTTAAAGGAATGTAAAGAGGAACTTAGCAAACCTTTGGCAAATCTTTTCAATATATCACTACAAACTGGCATAGTGCCAGACAAGTGGAAAAGGGCAAATGTAATACCTATTTACAAGGCAGGTGACAGGTCCTTAGCTTCAAACTATAGACCAATAAGCCTTACCTCCATAGTTGGTAAATTTATGGAGTCAATAATTGCCAAGGCAATTCGTGGCCATCTTGAAAAGCATAAATTGATTAATGAATCTCAACACGGTTTTACAAAGGGGCGTTCCTGTCTTACGAATTTACTAACTTTTTTCACTAAGGTGTTTGAGGAGGTAGATCATGGTAATGAATATGATATTGTGTATATGGACTTCAGTAAGGCTTTCCATAAAGTTCCACATCAGAGGCTACTGAGGAAACTTAACCCTTAAACTGTCCACACATAGATATACGTTCACTCGCGAAAGTGACCGAACGTATATCTACGTTTTATTTTACATTCGTTCAAATTTAGTGCAATAGGCCTGAGTCGCCTAGACATGAGAGAATGGGTCTGCGCCCTCAGTGTGCGCAGTATGAAAAAAATCAACCTATTGAAAAGCCAGCTGTTGTCATCGACTATACAAACAATATGCGACTAGTCGACAAGTGTGACATGATGATAGGCTTTGTTGACTGTGTGCGTAGGAGTCGCAAGTGGTATATAAAAGTGTTTTTCCACCTTGTGGACATTGCAATGCTCAATGCCTTCAACATGTATGAAATAAAGACTGGGAAGCGACAACGATATGCAGAATTCACCCTAAATGTCATCAAGCAGATAGGGAGAAAGTATGGTACCACACCTATACCTGCCACTCCACAGCGACCTGTCACCCCACAACAGCGACCTGTCACTCCACAACAGCGACCTGTCACTCCACAACCAGAGGGGAAAGTGCCCAACCGAATTATCCCTAACTGTCACTGCCTGATACCATTACCATCTACTCCAAAGAAGAAGTACTCTCAGAAAAAGTGTGTTGTGTGTGCTTACAGTACACAGCGACCCCAAGTGCGAAAAGACACACGATTCATGTGTCAGCAATGTGGAGTGGCACTCTGTATGAATCCATGCTTCTTCGAGTATCATACAGTGGTGGACTTCTAGAAACATAAATAGGACCTGTAAATACCTTGTATATATATGTAAACAATAGTAAGTGATTGAACCAGGTGTACAAATTTATTTATCAGTGTAAACATGTGTGTTTGTGACAGTATGATTACTAATTCAGTAACAAATATTTGTGTCTAAACAAGAATTGGCAATGAAATGAATAGATCTGCATCAAAACATTATTATCATAGGATGAAAACAACAGAAAATGGAAAAAAATGGAAAAAAACGATAAATGTTTCTTGTTTCTGCAAGCAGCAGTGCTCCATTTTGCCGACACCACATTATTTAGCACCAACTTCACGGGCTTATATCTCGGTAAGTACTGGCCCTAAAATGTTTTTTTTTAGCCTATCCTATTTATAAAAATGTGCTCTTCATTTTTAGAAAAAAAAAAACGATTTTTTTATTTTTCAAAAAATTCGGTCACTTTCGCGAGTGAACGTATATCTACGTGTGGACAGTTTAAGGGTTAAGGCACACGAAATAGGAGGAGAAATTTTTTCCTGGATAGAGGCATGGTTGACAAATAGGCGGCAGAGAGTTTGCATAAATGGAGAGAAATCAGAATGGGGGCACGTCTCAAGCGGTGTTCCACAGGGGTCAGTTTTGGGCCCCCTGTTGTTTACAATTTACATAAACGACATAGATGAGGGAATAAATAGCAACATAAGTAAATTTGCTGATGACACCAAAATAGGCCGTCCAATTCATTCAAATGAGGACATTAGAGCACTTCAGGATGATTTGAATAGACTGATGCAGTGGTCGGAGAAGTGGCAGATGCAATTTAATGTAAACAAATGCAAAGGTCTAAATGTTGGGCAGGACAATAACCATGCCACATATAAACTGAATAATGTAGATCTTATTACTTGTGATTGCGAGAAGGATTTAGGAGTTCTGGTTAGTAGTAATCTGAAGCCAAGACAACAGTGCATAAGTGTTCGCAATAAAGCTAACAGAATCCTTGGCTTCATATCAAGAAGTATAAATAATAGAAGTCCTCAGGTTGTTCTTCAACTCTATATATCTTTGGTTAGGCCTCATTTAGATTATGCTGCTCAGTTCTGGTCACCGTATTACAGAATGGATATAAATGCACTGGAAAACGTACAGAGGAGGATGACAAAGTTGATTCCATGTATCAGAAATCTTCCCTATGAGGATAGACTGAGGGCCCTGAATCTGCACTCTCTAGAAAGGCGTAGAATTAGGGAGATATGATTGAGGTGTATAAATGGAAAACAGGAATAAATAAAGGGGATGTAAATAGCGTGCTGAAAATATCCAGCCAAGACAGGACTCGCAGCAATGGTTTCAAGTTGGAAAAGTTCAGATTCAGGAAGGATATAGGAAAGCACTGGTTTGGTAATAGAGTTGTGGATGAGTGGAACAAACTCCCGAGTACCGTCATAGATGCTAAGACGTTGTGTAGTTTTAAAAATAGGTTAGATAAATACATGAGTGGGTGTGGGTGGGTGTGAGTTTGGACCTGACTAGCTTGTACTACCAGGTCAGTTGCCGTACTAATTCCTTAAGTGGTAGTGACCTGACTACCTAGAGACTGAGCTCCAGGTGGTCAGCTAGATAATTATATGAGTGGGTGCGGTTGGGTGTGAGTTGGTCCTGACTAGCTTGTGCTACTAGGTCAGATGCAGTGCTCCTTCCTTAAGTGAATGTAACCTGACCTGGCTGGGTCGGGGCATTGGCTTAAGCCTGTTGGAGACTTGGACTTGCCTCGCATGGGCCAGTAGGCCTGCTGCAGTGTTCCTTCTTTCTTATGTTCTTATGTTCTTATAACTACTGATAAGGCAGTGACATTGATGAATGAATGTGTGCAGGGAACCCACCCTTTGTTTTCAATGTCTGTATCTGTCTATCTGTCTGTCTACCTATCTGTCTGTCTATCTATCTGTCTGTCTATCTATCTGTCTGTCTATCTATCTGTCTATCTATCTGTCTGTCTATCTATCTGTCTATCTATCTGTCTATCTATCTGTCTATCTATCTGTCTGTCTATCTGTCTGTCTATCTGTCTGTCTATCTATCTGTCTGTCTATCTATCTGTCTGTCTATCTATCTATCTGTCTGTCTATCTATCTGGCTGTCTGTCTGTCTAGCTCTGCTTATCTGTCTTTCTGTCAGCCTGATTATGTGTGCCTGGAGTATAATATGAAACTCCTTGAAGAATGGTGTTATGACAAGTGTCAGATAACACTGACAGCCTGGATGAATGATGAATGTGTGCAGGGAACCCTCGCTTTGTTTTCACTGTCTGTCTATCTATCTATCTGGCCATCTGTCTATCTGTCTGTGTCTGTCTGTCTGTCTAGCTCTGCTTATCTGTCTGCCTGTGTGTGCCTGGAGTACAGTGGACCCCCAAGTTACGTACACCCCGGAAATCGTACAATTAAGTAAGTATAATATTGTAAGTGCTTTTGTAAGTGTATTTTTGGGGGTCTGAAATGGACTAACCTACTTGACATTTTTTCTTAAGGGAGTAAATTCGTTCGGTAATGGCACTTGAGCAGGCTTCTGGAATGAAGTTTTTACGTTACTCGGGGTCCACTGTATATGAAACTCCTTGAAGAATGGTGTTATGACAAGTGTCAGATAACGCTGACAGCCCAATGACATTGATGAATGTGAGCAGGGAACCCTCTCTTTGTTTCCACTGTCTGTCTATCTATCTGTCTGTCTATCTATCTATCTGTCTGTTTGTCTATCTATCTATCTGGCTGTCTGTCTGTCTGTCTAGCTCTGCTTATCTGTCTTTCTGTCTGTGTGTGTGTGTGTCTTTCCGTCTGCTTGTCTCTCAGTCTCAGAGTGCAGCTCAAACCAACAGGTATTACACATGATGCAGAAGTGACAATGCGTATTACTTGCCAGTCATGCTTATTATGTCTTATATCTACAAGCATTGTATAGCACTTTGCCTGGAATTTTTGGGTTATCCTAGGTAATTTACACTATGTATAATAACTGTACTTATGTGTACATGTGAGAGAGAGAGAGAGAGAGATATTACAGATATATATAGATAGAAAGATATAAGACAGATAGATATAGACAGAGATATAGACAAAGAGCCAGAGACAGCCAGCCGGCCGGCCTGCCGAATACAGTGGACCCCCGAGTTTCGTAAAAACTTCACTCCTGAAGTCTGCTCAAGTGCCATTACCGAACGAATTTACTCCCTTAAGGAAAAATGTCACGTAGGTTAGTCTATTTCAGACCCCCAAAAATACTTTTCCACAAGCACTTACAATATTATACTTACATAAATGTACGATTTCCGGGGTTTACGAAACTCGGGGGTCCACTGTACATAAGAACATAAAAAGGAAGGAACACTGCAGCAATCCTACTGGCCCATGCAAGGCAAGTCCATGTCACCCCCCCCCCAGCTTAGAACAATGACCCACCTAGTCAGGTCACATCCTCTGAAGGAAGGAGCACGGCATCAGACCTAGTAGCACAAGCTAGTCAGGTCCAACTCACACCCACCCACAGCCACTCATGTATTTAACCTATTTTTACTTTCCTCTTGAAAGGGGAGTGTTAATGCGACATGACATCAGTGAATCCCTGGTGTTTGCCACACTATTTGCTCTAGCTGGCACTCAATTGAACTGGTGCTCCCACAAGGTACTAAGTGGTCCCAGATTTTTTTAATACTGTGCACACTGAGTGCACAGACCCATTCTCTCATGTCTAGGCGACTCAGGCCTATTGTGCCAAATTTGAAGGAATGAAAAATAAAATGTTGATCTACATTCGGAGCAGTATGCGTACAAACGTATACATTTGGACAGTTTAAGGGTTAAGGAAGGAGTATGGCATCTGACCTAGTAGCACAAGCTACTCAGGTCCAACTCACACCCACCCACACCCACTCATGTATTTATCTAACCTATTTTTAAAACTACACAACATTTTAGCCTCTATAACTGTACTCGGGAGTTTGTTCCACTCATCGACAACTCTATTACCAAACCAGTGCTTTCCTATATCCTTCCTGAATCTGAATTTTTCCAACTTAAAGCCATTGCTGCAAGTCCTGTCAATACTAGATATTTTTAGCATGTTATTTACATTCCCTCTATTTATTCCTGTTTTCCATTTATACACCTCAATCATATCCCCCCTAATTCTACGCCTTTCTAGAGAGTGCAGATTCAGGGCCCTCAGTCTATCCTCATAGGGAAGATTTCTGATACATGGGATCAACTTTGTCATCTTCCTTTGTATGTTTTCCAGAGTATTTATATCCATTCTGTAATACGGTGACCAAAACTGTGCATCATAATCTAGATGAGGCCTAACCAAGGA
>WNWK01035644.1:0-19640 GCA_009830355.1 Cherax destructor | reverse complement strand
GTACTTCCTCAACCTCCTTTTCATTCACCTCTCTCTCCAAAGTAGGCTCTGATGGGTGGCATGGTTCTGCCACACCCTCCACTATTTCACTCTAGCTCCTGGTCCTTTGCTGCTGTCCCTCATCACCAGCCGTCCCCTCATACTTACCTGTGGTTCTGTCGGGATCTTGCGTTCAGCAGTTCGTTGAGCACCTCTCCGCAAACAATCCGCTGCTACATGATCAAAATTCCCACATATCCTGCACGTCCTCCTTTGTCCTGCGTAAGTCACGTACACTTGCGTACGAAACTCAGCCATAATGATGTAAGATGGAATGGGCCTCCGTAACGACATCTTTAAGGTGAAAGATCCCTCAGGAAGACCCTCCATGGGTCCCACACTCCACTTTCCTGCCGTTGCCAGATGTACTGTCCCATACTCGCTGAAGACACGTCCCACATCCATTTGATCCGCCTCAAAAGGTACATTCTTTACCTTTACCCATGTGTAGGTGCGACACATCCTTTAATCGCACCTGCAACGTCGCATTGACCGTGTATACGTTGTCCTGATGTCACTCTACTAATGTCTCATATGCTGCAGCCGTTAACAACTTCACGAAGATCCTGTTCATGCCATTTAGTGCCACTCCATACAGTTCCTCCATATCAATGTTGTATATATCACGAAGAATAGTAGGTATTACTGTAGCCGCCACAGCAGGTTGAATTACTCCTGTAACCATGTCTATGCAGACGGTGTTGATGCGGCGTCTGCCCACCGCCGCCATGACAGTGAAAATAAAGTTGCTCACAGTCTCCACCAGGGGCCAGAGACCAGAGTAGCACACTCTTCTCTCACGAGAGCTGGGTGGCGAATGCTTTTAAAGATTAATGCCGTTCACACT
Source organism: Cherax destructor (assembly GCA_009830355.1). Taxonomy (NCBI): domain Eukaryota; kingdom Metazoa; phylum Arthropoda; class Malacostraca; order Decapoda; family Parastacidae; genus Cherax; species Cherax destructor. The sequence goes on along the minus strand of WNWK01035644.1, from coordinate 18,754 downwards.
TGTTTCATTTTAATGAGGGGAGAGCGCTAAAACCATAGGGGTCATATAGCGCCCGTGAAATGGGAGGGCATTCAGATTCGATCAAGAAACCCTCACCAGCATAAGGGCACCATCCTCTAGAAGCATGTTACAATAATATAAAGCAAAATATAAATATATCGTTTGAAGATCAAATGTGGCAAAATTGCACTTATACAATCCACTAAAAATCCAAATTCTCTTCCAAGTAGGCTACAAGGGTGATCAAATTTTTAAGGAGATCAGGCGAGGCTTTTCCAAATCATCTAGACCAATTTTGGGAATGATCTAAGACTGAGCAGAGGGTACCCACACTTGTATAAATGCTCCACAAACTTTCACTTTTAATGGCTGACCCAGGATGAAAAATTTCAATCCGATTCGAGAAAGCGTTTTCGACATAAAAAAAAAAAAAACTTAAAGGAAGTTAGTGGAAAAATGAGAATCTTGTACCTAACAATGTGTTGGTTCTGGCGTCTCTTCAGTCCTCGAAGGAAAAACCAAACGCTTGACTGTGTATTTTAAAAAAGTCAAATTGACCAAAAATATATAAAATTGACAAGAATTCTTCCAGTGGTCTATATAACAGCCAATGCTTGTGCTTGATGATGACATCAAACACAAGCATGAAAATTTATCTAGTTAATTAAATTGACAATTTAAAGTTTATATTGCTTAAAATGAAAGGCAAACTTTGTTTTAATAAAGCCCATTAACACTGAAAACTCAAAGTCCATCAGAAAAAGCATTCTTCAGTCCAGTGATTCCAGGTTTTTGTAATAAATTCAGTAAAAATATCAGATTCCTTCCAAAACCGTCTAAACTTATATGTTCTCATTATTCTTATAGAAAGCAACAACGTTCATATTTTGTGATGATATGATCCGTAATTCCTTTGTTATTGAAGGGACATCAACATCACAATATATTAAAGAAAATCTATAAATTGTGACTTAAGGAGAAAAATAACGAAGCAAACTTTGCTCTGGAAAACACATTACGTCCGAACATTTTAAGACAATCACAAAAGTCATTCTCCAGTAATCTCATGGATACAACGATTCTTAATTTTATTTTAAATACAATCAGTTCATTGAAAAATCTGTCCTCAGGAAAACTTAGGATAATTAGTATTAAACTGTTCATAACCTCTTCCTGGGGGGCTTCTTGTCGTGACGAAGAGGTTTTTGGTCTGAGGAATTCAATCTTTCGGTCTTCTTCCTCCGACCGAACCTAACTACCCCTCTCCCTCCCTTCCTTGCCCCATTCTTCCTATCCCTCCTCCTTTTCCCATCCCTCCCCTCTCCTTCCTTTCCTGTTTATATCATATGGGGTCCCCACCTCTGAAATTCTAGCTCCTTGGTTGTGTCGAGGGTGTCGAGGGTGTCGAGGGTGTCGAGGGTGTCGAGGGTGTCGAGGGTGTCACTGACCGGCCCATACCGTTGAGGTCCTTCATAGTGGAGTTGTTTACCCTGGAACTGTAATAATGTAACCCCCTTCCCGCATGATTTAACTGGTCACATGTGGTATACAATTTTTTTGGGGAGTGAGAAGCTTCCATAATATTATTACTATCATTTTTATTATTGTTATTGTCACTATTAATATTGAGGTTATAGTGTGATTGTTATTGTTAGAAATTATATAACTGTTAGTGTAAAATATTTCCACCCTTTATCTCTCTGTAACTGTAAACATGGTTAGAGTTTTAATTAATATATACAGGGCAACACCTGTATATGATTTATTAATATCCCTATTACTGCAAAAGACATCAATCAACTAAGGAAATGTATTTAAGGTATGACCATCCTCGAGAAGTGATGTCTATTGTCAGTGGTTCCAATATTTCTAAATATAATATATAGATTCATTTTCTTGTGAGTTAGATTATTTTGCTAGGTATTATTAGTCGCTGTAATAATGCTAGTGATAGCAAGTGTAGTGATTAATTAATATTGAGCCATTGTGAAGGAGTTTTCCAAAGAGGGTTTGTATAGGGTATAAGATCTGCTGAAACAGCTTGGAGGAAACATGAGGACATGATTTGGTAAACATAAATCCCACTCCACACCTTCGCCGGCTTGAGCAACCTTTCTCCACTATCTGCTACTAACAAGTGTATTCATAAGCTGTGTTAATATTTATATATAAGATAAAGGAGCCCATGTATTAATATAGAGGCACACTGTTGTGAAATAACCACAGGGGATGATGCAGCTTTATGCTGGCACTGTTATACTGCCCTGTGGAAGACCTATCAAATGTGTGCATTGTACCTTGCCTTATTATAGTATAAGTAATACTGAATATTTTGTGATTAGAGGGAACTCTAAGATTAGTGATAATTTAAGGTGTAAAATTAAGTTTTATGTATAACCACGTGAGTAGCCCCTACCAGTCTAGTTCTGTCATATTAGGCTATCTTAGCCTAACTAGTTTTAAGTCTGTTGTCCTTTTAGTACTTTACTAGATTCTGCTGTTACTTATCAGAGATGTGGAGAAGAACTGTTTCTCTGGTAATTTGTCTTCAACCTGTAATCTACCCAATTTTCTCTGTTTCTAAATTAAAACCTTTCTAACCTGACTTTCATAATTCTTTCATTAAATATCTGCTATTTATACTTACTATGTTTTTTGCTGTAATTTGTCTTCTACCTGTAACCTAACCTAACCTAACCTAACCTAACCTAACCTAGCTTTATACCTTTTCACTATATCAGTTATAGAACTGTCTTTGTCACTTTCATTTATGTCTCTTATCTTATTCATGCTTTCCTATGTTATATGTTATTTCCTTTTGTTTTATGTATTTGCTTAATTTATATATATATATATGTGATTTATGTCTGAATATGTCCATGCTTTTGTATCTGATGTGTTAAGTTTTGTGGTGTTACTATACCTTAGTAAGATCTCTTATTTTTTTGTGGTTATATATTAGGTTTTATTATAAGTAAATTATTTTTTAAAGGAATATTTCATTGTACATGATGAATGTGTACTAGTTTTTTTTAATTATGTCCCTCCCTAATTTTTGGTAGGAATCTTTTATTTTTTTTAATAGTATTTGTTGTGAGTTTTATGACTAAACCAGAAACACTCTTATAGGGCTTAGTAGCAAACTAGGAGCCCCTCAAGATATGCCAGAAATTTGTTGGTCAACCAAACCAAGCACCCATAAAGATATGCCAGACTTACTAGAGATAACCTCACCAGGCACTCATAAAGATATGCCAGAGACTTACTAGAGATAACCTCACCAGGCACTCATAAAGATATGCCAGAGGCTTACTAGAGATAACCTCACCAGGCACCCTGGAGAAATATCAGAGGTTCACGAGAGTCCACCAAACCAGGCATGTAATCTAAAGACCTAAAGGTCTCTGTGCTGACCTGAAGAAGGATATATAGGCGATGTGGATCAGGAAAGAACTCAGACACAGCATGATAAGGCAAAGGAGATCTGTGGAGATTTGTTGAGTGAGAGCTATAATTTTTACTTGACTATTATCATAAATAATTAGTGTGTCCTAGTATAGTAAGAGTTAAGGTTATATTCATATTTTATATGACTTGAAGGTTTCTCATTACTGATGCTTGCAATTTCAGTTTCCCCTCTAATGTGTGTGTGTCTATTAAATTGTAAGTCATCTATCTGGATATGGATCAATAGCCCCCTGAGCCGTGTATATGGGGTCCATTTGTAAAACTGATACATATACAAACCATATCTTTTCCCAGGAGAGTTAAACCCCCTCATAAGGTGCCTACTGCTCAATATTCAGGTCAAGCTACCCTAAGAGCCAGTACTTATTAAAAGTAATATTATCTTATGCTGTCTCTAATGCTGCGACTTTATCTACTTTTACTTCTTCTACTACTAAAGAGCAGCTGGTGGCAGTATAAATTCCTAATTGAGAGACTTGAGCTTTACTTTTCTTCTGATAAATTAGACATATGTGCAACACTTGGGTATCTTTAATGAGGAAACGATTCGCCACGCAGTGGCTTCATCAGTCATATCCAAAGAAGAATGGTAAAGATCAGAGGTAGTTTGAGGAAATCATTATCTCAGCCTGGAGTCGATGTTATCAGTCAACCAATGGTTGTCTGACCCATTTATCTACATACCTTTCTTTTCTCTCAAATTTTAGTTATTTCCCCTGTTTTTTATTTCCTTCCAATTTTTCTATATATTTTAGTCCAGTCAAAGTCTCTGCCTGTGGGAGTATACACAATATGTCATCGCCCGGTGCTGTGTCGACCCCAGGGTCAGACTGGAGTAGTAACTTCATGTCACTAGTGTCAACGGTGGGATTATTATTATTATTATTTTTTTTTTGCTGGACTCTCTCTGGACCAATACATGTCTCAAGGAGAGAAGGTACAAGTTAGGAAATTACACGAATTCCAAGAAAGGGGAATTGATCCCCAGGTACAATTAATAGTAGATAGGTATACCATGCAGTTCAGAGGTTTAACTGAAGATAATGGTAGAGTCCAAGACTCAAGTCCCCTTAACCCTACTTTTGTCTACAAAATATAAGTTGAAATCTTGATCCAAGATTGAACCACAGGAGTGGTCATACAACTCTGGCTTGTTTGCAATTGCTTTATTACGATTTTTGTGAGTCATGAAGACCTACTTCCACTGGGAAATCCCACTTGCCAGTGACAATATCTTTGTTGCATGACCCTCACCTGACGCCAGTATATGAGTGCCAGTCTGCATGCCTGTGCTTCAGATTCTTTAAAACTACGGTGTTCTTCGCCAATTCCAGGGCTGAAGAACTGATTACCTCGTCTTTATTATATAGTTCTACATTCTTCCCATTGTGTCCTTGATTTTTTATTGACAAAGCCACTGGATGGTGAAACGTCCATAAATATAGATACCCAGATGTTCAACATGTTCTAATTCTTCCTTTTCAGGTGATTAGGGATGGCAACACCAATAAGCTGAGCATGTACACTTTTACACTGCTTGTCTCTTCTCATCCATGAGGTGTAGGCAGCAATTCTAGTATAATTTTCTGGGGTCCTGTCATCCAAAAATATCTCAACAACGGTGATCATGTTGGAATGTTGAATGTTTACAAAATTGATGTGTGGTCTCCCCAGCAATGGTAATGAAGCCTCTATCAAATGTTGGCTGACAGGATGCTGATAGACTGGCTCTTTATCATTCTGTTCAGCTTGAGGGAAGGACTGTGTTAAAAAATCGAAAAAATACAAAAAAAAACATTTCTTACAGAAACATAGTGCATATATCTGACCAAATGATGTAGTGACACCAGGCGTGTTATTTTAGTTATATTTGTATTTTTTTCCGAATATTATTAGTTTTGTATCAGTGTTTAGAAAATACACTCATCGGCATCTTCTCATCGTTCCTCCTAATTTCGAGGACTTAGGGATTGTTTTCAGTCAAAATCATACCATCACTGAAGAAGACTCATAGCGGAGTAGAACTGGTGGAACATCGGTGTTTTATACTAGGGAGAGATTGAGGAAGAATTTCTGCTTCATGACTTATCTTTCCATAAATAATATTTTATTGTTTTTATCAAAAGTAAGTTTTTTCCTATTAATAAAATTTCTTCATTATTTTTTAATAGATTCTTTTGATTTTTACAGGAATGATGTTTTTACAATAGTTCAGAAGATGTTTGTTTTATTTTTTAAATACCCAAAAAAGTAAGATTTTTTAATACAAAAATGACATGGCATTCAATTCCTTCCTAAACATTAACAATTTGGCACAAATTTTACCAATGTGTTGCCATATCAAAAATAATTATTTTATTTTTTCTCTTATTTTTGTGCAAACTTCATGAAACTTCTAGTATATATAATTTTTTACCACCTTTTTAACTCGCAATAAAAAATAACTTAAATCCGATTATTAATAAAAATTTACATGTTGAGTATTACCCCCCTCGAGTTGATGGGTGTGTAAGGTGCTTACCCTTAAGAAAATTGGAACACCAGGGCAGCTGCTGAGATGTAGCTTATCGGTCCTCTATAAGGCCCAAAACCATCTGCTGAGCCAAGATAGGAGGAGCTGGGTGGGTAATGTGTGTATTTACCAGTTCTGTGATCCTGCTGGTTTGTTCTGAGAATAAATCTCTAAAGAACTTGTGATTCTGTCTGTCAAATTTTATGCCAACTTTGATATCTGATTAGTGGTCTGGTTCGCAGGGGTTATGCTTCAGTGTGGGCACTGCTGGTGCCTGGGAGGGTATATTCCCATTTCCTGAACTTCTTGTGTTTCACTACTGGATTCAGCAGCTCATTTCTCTATAGGTTCTGCTGCTGGTGTGCCAGATGATTATGTACCTGGGGGTGTTTTCTTGTGGCTGTGTTGGTGGAAGGTGAGACATCTGTGGATGGCTGTTTCTTTCTCTTCTACATTCTATTCCACGCCCTCGTCCAGTTCTACCCGATATATACCTGTTGTTCGTGCTTTGGCCAAGCACTTGTTCAGGTGCAGTGTCGGTCACCTAATAATTTGCTGCACCAATCTCGCTCTCTCTCTCTCTCTCTCTCTCTCTCTCTCTCTCTCTCTCTGTTCAAGTCCTCCTCTTTCACCTCCTACCAGCTGGGAAACGGTGTATGAGAAATCGACACTGGTGGAGCGCCTCCATATTGGAAATATCATATCGTCAACATTGCGCTGATCCTCACCCGCGGTCTTGAACTGCGTAATCGTTAATAAAAAAAGAAGAACGGTGCGCTATCCTGCCTGAAATACGCTAGCCGTCAAGGTAGAACTTCAACATAACCGTTTCTTATCCCAGAACTACACTATAAGTGTAGAACCTGTTTTTTTTTTAATTTAGAAACATAAAATAATATCCCTTGTAATTATTAATGGCTTCCTCCCACCATTGTGTTGACGGGTGTGCTTTGATGAATGTGTAAATACCAAAAGTTGAAGCTTAACTAATGTGAAATGAGGTTGTCCAACCCCATATTTATTGCCATGTGTATTGTATAAATTATTTTAATGAAAGGCTTCACAAATATCAATTAATAATAATAATATAATTATATTAATAATAATAATAATAATAATAATAATATATATATTATTATTATTATTATTATTATTATTATTATTATTATTATTATTGTGAGATATTTTCACCTTTCTCCTCTCTGCAGTTTTGAACTTAGACTCAGGTGTACTGAATTAAAAACAATGTAACCCAAGTAAAGCTTCATTATTATTATTAATTTTATTGTAAAAAGTATTAATTGTATTGTAACGAGAGTATGAAGATTCACGCTTGTTGAGTATCTTTTGTTCAGATTGTTTCAATATGTTTCCTCTAGATATTTTATTTAGCCAAAAATAAATTTCATTTTTTCATTATTCTGTGTCTGTTCCATTTTCTTAATTAAATTAGGTTATTGTAAAAAATTTAGAAGTTTTAAATTTTGAAGGGAATAGAAAAGAAGATAGCTGGTAAACAGAGACGAACGTCTCATTATCTCTACTCTATTGTTATTTACCCGAGGAAAAACACCAACAAAGTTACCCGAGGAAAAACACCAGCAAGGTTACCCAAGGAAAAACACCAGCAAAGTTACCCAAGGAAAAACACCAGCAAAGTTACCCAAGGAAAAACACCAACAAAGTTACGAGGAAAAACACCAACAAAGTTACCCAAGGAAAAACACCAGCAAAGTTACCCGAGGAAAAACACCAACAAAGTTACCCGAGGAAAAACACCAACAAAGTTACCCAAGGAAAAACACCAGCAAAGTTACCCAAGGAAAAACACCAGCAAAGTTACCCAAGGAAAAACACCAACAAAGTTACCCGAGGAAAAACACCAACAAAGTTACCCAAGGAAAAACACCAGCAAAGTTACCCGAGGAAAAACACCAACAAAGTTACCCGAGGAAAAACACCAACAAAGTTACCCAAGGAAAAACACCAGCAAAGTTACCCAAGGAAAAACACCAACAAAGTTACCCGAGGAAAAACACCAACAAAGTTACCCAAGGAAAAACACCAGCAAAGTTACCCGAGGAAAAACACCAACAAAGTTACCCGAGGAAAAACACCAACAAAGTTACCCAAGGAAAAACACCAGCAAAGTTACCCAAGGAAAAACACCAGCAAAGTTACCCAAGGAAAAACACCAACAAAGTTACCCGAGGAAAAACACCAGCAAAGTTACCCAAGGAAAAACACCAACAAAGTTACCCGAGGAAAAACACCAGCAAAGTTACCCAAGGAAAAACACCAGCAAAGTTACCCAAGGAAAAACACCAACAAAGTTACCCAAGGAAAAACACCAACAAAGTTACCCAAGGAAAAACACCAGCAAAGTTACCCAAGGAAAAACACCAACAAAGTTACCCAAGGAAAAACACCAACAAAGTTACCCAAGGAAAAACACCAGCAAAGTTACCCGAGGAAAAACACCAACAAAGTTACCGAGGAAAAACACCAACAAAGTTACCCTAGGAAAACACCAGCAAAGTTACCCGAGGAAAACACCAACAAAGTTACCGAGGAAAACACCAACAAAGTTACCCGAGGAAAACACCAGCAAAGTTACCCGAGGAAAACACCAACAAAGTTACCGAGGAAAAACACCAACAAAGTTACCCAAGGAAAAACACCAGCAAAGTTACCCAAGGAAAAACACCAGCAAAGTTACCCAAGGAAAAACACCAACAAAGTTACCGAGGAAAAACACCAACAAAGTTACCCAAGGAAAAACACCAGCAAAGTTACCGAGGAAAAACACCAACAAAGTTACCCGAGGAAAAACACCAACAAAGTTACCCAAGGAAAAACACCAGCAAAGTTACCGAGGAAAAACACCAACAAAGTTACCGAGGAAAACACCAACAAAGTTACCCAAGGAAAAACACCAGCAAAGTTACCCAAGGAAAAACACCAACAAAGTTACCCGAGGAAAAACACCAACAAAGTTACCCAAGGAAAAACACCAGCAAAGTTACCGAGGAAAAACACCAACAAAGTTACCCGAGGAAAAACACCAACAAAGTTACCCAAGGAAAACACCAGCAAAGTTACCCAAGGAAAAACACCAGCAAAGTTACCCAAGGAAAAACACCAACAAAGTTTCCCGAGGAAAAACACCAGCAAAGTTACCCAAGGAAAAACACCTACAAAGTTACCGAGGAAAAACACCAGCAAAGTTACCCAAGGAAAAACACCAGCAAAGTTACCCAAGGAAAACACCAACAAAGTTACCCAAGGAAAAACACCAACAAAGTTACCCAAGGAAAAACACCAGCAAAGTTACCCAAGGAAAAACACCAACAAAGTTACCCAAGGAAAAACACCAACAAAGTTACCCAAGGAAAAACACCAGCAAAGTTACCCGAGGAAAAACACCAACAAAGTTACCCGAGGAAAAACACCAACAAAGTTACCCAAGGAAAAACACCAGCAAAGTTACCCAAGGAAAAACACCAGCAAAGTTACCCGAGGAAAAACACCAACAAAGTTACCCGAGGAAAAACACCAACAAATTTACCCAAGGAAAAACACCAACAAAGTTACCCGAGGAAAAACACCAACAATTAACTGAGGCAAGTTTAGTATGGCGTTACCTTGTGTGGGACTGACACTCGGCAGAAGGTACTTGGAATAAGTAAGTAAGTAAGTAAGTAAGTAAGTAAGTAAGTAAGTAAGTAAGTAAGTTTATTCAGGTATACACAAATACATTTACATACATTATCATACATAGCAGCATATGTGTAGAGAACCTAGGATAACCCAAAAAGTCAGACAGAGTGACTTATTTCCATTGGGGTCCATTTAATACCTTAATATTAGACACTAGTAGGTACTAGTTATTATACTAAAATTAAAAGGAAAAAGGTAAAAAGAGTTATTTACATGTACATGTATGTTATCTAAAAAAAATAAAAATCATTCTACTCCCTTTCTGTCGCTACATTCATTAGGTACCTTTTGGTTCTCTTCTTGAACTGGCTCATGCTATGACTGGCTTTGACATGTGCAGGCAGTCTGTTCCATTCCTTTATTGCTGTACAATAAAAGGTGTTTGAAGCCTGGCCACTGACTGTGGGTACTACAAAGTTGTGCTCTCTCCCTCTAGTACTATGACTGCTTTGGTTCCCAGCCTTGACAAAATTGGCAGCAAGATATTCTGGACACTGTTTGTGAGCAATTTTATAAACTTGATTCAACTTAAGTTGTTTTACTCTGTCTTCAACATTCAGCATATCCAATTGTTGTAATTCATCCTGGCCTACATGCTCTCTTGGTCCCAGGTCCAGGATGAATCTTATCATTTTTTTCTGTGTGATTTGCAGCTTATCTTTCAGTTTTTTTGTCAAGGCAGCGTACCATGAAGAGCAAGCGTAGTCCATATGACATTGTATAAGGGCAAGACATAGGGTCCTGCGAGCCTCAGTAGGTAGACACTGTGCTTGTCTGTAGAGGAACTTCAGTCTGGCATTCGCTTTCTTTACTACACTGTTACCTATCAATTCTCCTGACATGCATGGGTCAAAGGGGATTCCCAGATATTTTACTGAGGAAACTGAGGTGATGGATTCCCCATTACATCGGACATTAAAATTATTTACCCTGCTCAGTTTATATTTCGTGCCAAAGAGTATGGCTTCTGTTTTCCTGAGTTGTAATGATAGTTTTTTGCTTACTAACCATTTTCTGCAGGACTCTAGTTCCAGTGTTAATACATTAGCTATATCTTGTGGGTATTTACCTGATACTAACAGAGCACTGTCATCCGCATACAGTAGAAGTTTGCACTTGACACTGATGGACATGTCATTTACATAACACAGGAATAATAAAGGACCCAGAATACTACCTTGGGGAACTCCACATGCTATCGGCAGTGGTTCTGATTCTGTTTTGAAAGTGCCCTTCTATGTGAGTGCTCACCTGAAGAGACGTGGAAGCCAATAGAAAATCAGCATAGCAATCTCTGAGGTTTTGGCTGTGATAAAGTCTAAAGAGAGATCATATTGTTTATTTGATGCTGATGCCTCATTCTTTGCAAAACTATGGTTGACGTACAAGGGGATGTGTTAACAATTGTTTTTAATGTTTCTGGTGTGATTTTAGGCAACAATCTAACTGGGTCCCTGGATACATCAAAGTAGAGTCATACTTGGATGTATGCTCTTATGATCTGCCATTGCTGCATTCTTTTTTCAGTATTGAATTGAGGAGTGCAATGCAAGTGATTATTATATGACCTAATATTGAATACTTCTTCACGTAATTAATTCTCTTACGAGTATAATATACACAGTTTGTCGGTATAACCAAACCATATACAACTCATACATCAACAACAGCTAAAGCTGTTCGAATCCGCTGTTAGCCACTCGCATAGGCCTATGTACTTACACTGCGCATTAGCAGACTGGCCACAACCAGCCTCCTACGTCACACTGGGCAGTAGGTCTCAGTTTGAACGTGGAATCTGTCCATGGCTGACGCACATCCACAGACTCTATACGAACAAACACCTTTGTGGTTTAGCGCATCTTTTGATTATAATAATAATAATAATATACGAACAAACAATGCAGGTTGAACCATGCCTTAACATTATCCGGAACAATTCCACCATTTGAGAGTGATGGCAGCGTTGTTGACACCCAAAACAAGCCAGGGTGATGTTTTAAGGGCAAAAATAGGTGTGAAATCTGAATCCTGTTCTATGTATGCTGTCTGCCACCCACATGAAAAATGACTACCTGGAGGGCATTCCGCTGATCAACGCCCCCGCGGCCCGGTCCATGACCAAGCCTCCTGGTTTATCAGGCCTGATCAACGAGGTTGTTACTGCTAGCCGCACGTAGTCCAACGTACGAACCACAGCCCGGCTGTAATGGCACTGACTTTAGGTATCTGTTCAGCTCCCTCTTGAAGACAATCAGGGGTCTATTGGTAATTCCCTTTACGGCTGGTGGGAGGCTGTTGAACAGTCTTGGGCCCCAGACACTTATTGCGTTTTCTCTTAGTGTACCAGTGGCGTCCCTACTTTTCACTGGGGGTATGTTGCATCGCCTGCCAAGTCTTTTGCTTTCGTAGGGAGTGATTTCTGTGTGCAGATTAGGGACCAGTCCCTCCAGAATCTTCCAGGTGTAGATTATGATATAACTCTCTCGCCTGCGCTCCAGTGAGTACAAGTCAAGTGCTTCCAGGCGTTCCCAGTAATTAGGGTGTTTGATGGAACTTATACGTGCAGTAAAGGGTTTCTGTACATTCTCTAGATCTGCAATTTCACCTTCCTTGAATGGGGATGTTATTAATGAACAGCAGTATTCCAGCCTAGAGAGAACAAGTGATTTTAAAAGGATCATCATTGGCTAGGCATCTCTTGTCTTGAATGTTCTCATTATCCATCCTATCAGTTTCTTCGCAGATGTGATAGTGGCATTGTTGTGGTCCTTGAAGGTCAGATCTTCGGACATTACCACTCCCAGATTCTTCACATTACTTTTCCGCTCAATTGTGTGATTAGAGTTTGTAGTATACTCAATCCTAGCTATTATTTCCTCCAGTTTTCCATAACGGAGTAGTTGGAATTTGTCTTCATTGAACATCATATTGTTCTCCGTTGCCCATTGGAAAACTTGGTTTATATCTTCTTGGAGATTTGCCGTGTCCTCAATGGATGACACTCTCATTCAGATCCTAGTATCGTCTGCAAAGGGTGATACGGTGTTATGGTTTACATCTATATCTATGTTTGATATGAGAATGAGGAACAGGATAGGGGCGAGTACTGTACCTTGTGGAACAGAGCTCTTCACTATGGTAGCTTCCGATTTAACTCTGTTTACCACTACTCTTTGTGTTCGATTGGTTAGAAAGTTTAAGAGATCCATCTGCCTACTTTGATAGTTATACCTTTAGCACGCATTGTGTGTGTTATTACACCATGATTGCACTTGTCAAAGACTTTTGCAAAATCTGTGTATACTACATATGAATAGTGGTCCAGTAGTTGTGAGAGGCAGGAGCGACCTGCTCTGAAACCATGTTGCCCTGGGTTGTGCAGTTTTTGGGAGTCCAGGTGGTTTGCAATCCTGCTTCTTAGAACTCTTTCAAAGACTTTTATGATGTGGGACGTTAAAGCTATTGGTCTATAGTTGTTCGCTATTGCTTTGCTGCCACCTTTATGGAGTGGGGCTATATCTGTTGTTTTTAGTGACTGTGGAATCTCACCTGTGTCTAAGCTCCTTCTCCACAGCATACTTAGGGCCCGTGAGAGTGGTTTCTTGCTGTTCTTAATGAACACAGAGTTCTACGAGTCTGGGCCTGGAGCTGAGTGCATGGGCATGGAATCGAAGGCTTTCTCAAAGTCTAGTGGAGTTAGGTTTATGTCAAAAATTTGGCATACATTGGCAGTGTTTTGAGGCTCATTAATGAAAACATTGTTTGGATTGTCTATCTTTAAACTGATTAGTGGTTCGCTGAACACAGTCATTTTGAGATTTCAGTATCTCACTCATTTCTTTGTTGTCATCTGTGTAGGATCCGTCGTGTCTGAGCAAGGGCCCTATACTAGAAGTGGTTTTTGCTTTGTTTTTGGCATATGAAAAGAAATATTACGAATTTCTTTCAATTTCACTAATTGCTTTTAGCTCATATTGTCTCTCCTGGATCCTGTATGAGTCCTTTAACTTTAGCTCAATATTTTCCACTTCCCTGGATAGCATTTCTTTCCGTGTTTCAGATAATCTGGCATTCTTGAGGAGCTCAGTGATTCTTCGCCTTCTCCAGTAGAGGGAGCTTCTCTCTCTCTCTCCAGTTTACTTCTTCACTTCTTTTTTCTTATGGGATGTTACAAAATGACACGATATATATTAGTAATAGACATCTCCAGTGAACACTAGAAAGGATAGCCCTTCTAGCATCCAGCCTGTTACTGGGCTTTTGCAACAAAGTCAGTATCCTGGTCCAGTTATCCAACATTTTCAATAGTCCTCATGAGGATTACAATTGATAGGGTACTAACCAAAGCATAAAATTTAATATGTTTATTAACAAAGTTAGTGTCTAGGGTTTCAAAGTAAATAAATGTACATATGATCAGGATGTTCATTAAGTTATGAATTAGGAGGTTAATTAGGAGGTTAGCTCTTACACTGCTCTCATATACAATAAGGCTGTGCTGAGGGCACATATATCTAAATGACTCTGAAGTACCATCAGGTACAATGTCAGTAATTACAATAATGCAGATATATACAAATATGAATAGAAGTGTGCATGAGTGTGCTCCCGGTAACTCTAAGACTCGACTCAACCAGTGTCCGACTGAACAACTTCTCATAAGCTAGCTTCTCTAACAAACTGACAATCAGAACAGCTTGATTGACCAGTAAAATGACCAATTCGCAGAAAAGCAATATAACAAACAACAGCAACACAGCGTCAGGAGCCAGGAGATAGAAAATCGACCCTAACTGGGGACCATCAATAGATCCTCCAAAATAGTCACAAAACTCCCTTACTACTGAATCTAAGTTCAGCATAAACAATCCCAGACTGTGACAGTGCACAGATGCCTTATCGAATTAGTTCAGGAGCTGTAGCTAGAGACCTGAGTTATCACAGAGTGTCAATGTGACACACAACCCAGTAAAACGTCGAAAATCACTGTCTAGTCTATCCTCTGTGAACAGAGTTACACAGAGTCCTGAGAAGTATGTTTCGTCTCACCACCGAATACATACTCTACCCAAACAGAGTTTAAATGGCGAGAAAACAAGTAGAGACAGGAGCGAGGTGTTGACTCAACGATGTCCAGCTGCATAGTGCTCTGGAGGAAGGAGAAGCAGCCACCCACCTCAGGTGGAATCACGTGACTGCCTCCCAGCAACTAGACGCCGGCAGCATAACAAGCGAAATGTCATAAGCGGTAGTTTGCCAACTCCAAGGCAGCTACTACAAACATGAGCACAATATATAATGTTACATCCTACCTATTACAATAGCTAACTCAAATAATAATATAAAGCAAGATATTAACGATTTAGCTATTATCGAGAATATCAGCAATTTAAATTATAGAAAATGGAAATATACAAAAAATATATCATAAACATGTATATACATTGGGGCCCATTCTGGTGTCGCAATATGGGAATATGCCTTGAACATACTTCAGCTACCAGGAAGTTGATCTTTTCAAGGCACTGGTTAGGGTCCATGTCATTTAAGATATCTTCCCAACATTTAGGACATAGTTTACCTGGTCCCAGTTGATGTTCTTGTTGTTGAAGTTGAATTTGGTAAAAGTACCCTCATAGCTAAATGCATTTTGCTAATCAGGACCCCTGTGCATGTAGGTCTGGACTTCGATTAGATTGTGATCAGAATTAGTTGTTTTTGATATTATGTTTCTTGCCAGGTCCTCATTATTTGTGAAAATAAGGTTTAGTGTGTTCTCCAGTCTTGTTGGCTCCACTATCTACTGACTTAGGGTGTTTATTGCAGAAATTCAGCAGCTCATGTGTGTGTGACTTTTCATCTGAGCTACCTAAAGGGATTGTTTCCGCTACAATATTATTTGCTATGTTCTTCCATTTTGTATGTCTTAGATTGAAGTCACCAAGCAGCAAGATGTTTGGGGATGGGGCTGGAAGGTTTTCCAGACAGGAGTCAATTTTTGATAGCTGTTCCTTGAACTGTTGAGAAGTTGCATCTGGTGGCTTATATACAAGTACAATGACTAAAGTTTTAGTTCTTCATTTTTATTGTTAGAACTTCAACTACATCATTTGTAGTGTTCAGTTTCTCCGTGCGAATGAGCGACTCTTTAACATATAGGCCAACCCCCCCTCCCTTGTTGCCTGTTTTTTCTGTCGCATCTGAAAAGGTTGTACCCAGGTATCCATATTTCACTGTCAAAGTAATCTTTTGCGTGGGTCTCTGTGAAGGCTGCAAACATTGCATTTGACTTCCCTAGAAGTCCACTAATGAAAGGTATTTTGTTGTTGGTGGATGGCTTAAGGCTTGTATATTAGCAAATATAAATGAGGTTGTGTTTCATGTTTGTTGGGAGGATTTGGTTGTTGGCATCAGTAGTTGTGAACTATTTTGGTTATCTCTTTCCATTTTCTTTCTTCGTTTCCTACTACTAAAAAATCACTTGGAGTAGAGTTGTTGTAGCTGCCATAACTACTATGATTTGTTTTACGGGGTGTGTGCCTCCAGGTCCCTTTTAGGTGGTATGCGGGGCAGTTGGTATTGTAAAATTGTTTTTCGAGGACTGAGGAATGACATCTCAGGGTGGAAGAATTTGCAAGAGGTAGAACGACACACTCCTTTAGACAAGAGGTCGCTGCATTTTTTGGGATGCTCAAAGTTTTCCCTGAAATTCCATGCCTATAGATACCCCAAGCATAGAATTTGTACCATTTTGCTTTTGGTTGGATACAATTCGTACTGGATGTATTCCTAATCTATGCAAATCCTACAACTGCACTACAGTCCTCCATAGCCAAACCAGAGACGCCACCATCTGTTTTCAGGAGGGCAACATTTTTCCCGGAAGAGGACTCCTCTACTTCATCTGTAATAGGGGTTATGGCTGTGATGGCTGCAGTGATGACACTTTCCCAATAGGGAGCCACTGCTGTGTCACTGCATGTAGAAGACCCGCATTAGGAACCGTCCTGGCGCGCCTACCTCTACCTGTATCTGTGTATGCCGCTGCATCCCCAGCCTGCACTTCACTATCCACTCTATCTGTAGATTTTTTTTTCATAATTTTCTAAATGTAGAACATATAAATGAATAATATAATAATCATGTATTAAAATGTGATGCTATTTGGACCCTTCAAAAATTTTTGAGTGAGGGGGGAGGCAGAACAGCTGGGAGGATTGATGCCACGGATGGAAATGCTATTTGTAATATGTGAACACTGGTTGTTGTGGGAAATTTTGCTAATGATCCAGCATCTTCTGAGCCAAATTGGGGGGTTTCGGACTGAATTTGTAATTAGGAACTCATGTTAATGTCCCCTGCTGAAGAGTTAGGACAGGAAATTTGCGGGACCATAAGAATTACGTGTGGATGGTGGAAGATAAGGGATACGAACATCACTTACAGGGAAGTGCACCATTAGTCCTTTCATTTAGGTCTCTAGCTGGCCAGTGTAGGCTCTAGGTGTCAGACAGATGTTGTGGTGTGATTCATCTACAGTAATTAAATGGTAAGTGGTAATAGGAATTTTTTTTTGGTGTACCTAGCAAGCCTAATCATATACAGTCCTCAACTTTAATTTTCAAGAGCAGCTGGTTTTAATATTGTAATTATTAATTTAATGTCAGGTCTAGCTTTTTGTGAGAGTGGTAAAGCAGTGGGCATCGAGGGAGTGACTTACGTCCCTCTTATCTCACCCAAATTACTTGTCTGTATTAATTCAGGTAATACCCTGTAAATCTCATGCAGGTAATTTACTCACATAATAATAATAATAATAATAATAATAATAATAATAATAATAATAATAATAATAATAATAATAATAATAATAATAATAATAATAATAATAATATTTCAGAATAAGCCTTTGGTCCTAACGAACTCGGATATGTGATCAGTGAGAATTTAATTTAATGTAATGATTTGATTGAAAGAAATGGATTGTTGGGTTTACATTGTTGGGTTTAATTGTATTTCTTATACAGTTGTAATATTAATGGATTTGTGTAATTATTATATAAATTAATTGTCAATCCCAGTGAGGCTAGGATTTTAATTGATATAAGTGTTAATTTCCTAAACCCAGTTAGGGCTAGGAATGATAATTGTCTTCTTTCTGATTATAATAATAGTAATTATAATTATTTTGCTAAGCCAGGAAATATTTGGCTTATTAATAATAATAATTAAAATTAATTTGTTAAACCAGGAAATATTTGGCTAGGATATTTGGCGCATATTGTAATAAATTATATCCAGTCTCATTGTATAATTTGTATAACCAGTGCCTATTGAGTATAATACATAAAGGAACCATGGATGAGAGTAATGTAATTAATGTGAATGGAAGGTCCATGGGAATTAAGGCTACAAAGGCCTAATAAAATGCAAAAAAAGGTCATGTGACCATAGTTTATAATAAATGCCTGGAATTGGTGGCAGAAGAAACTGTGAATAAGGTTAATTTAGAATTATATTTGGAGAATTAGAGAACAGGTATGTGTCATATAAATTGTATTACACAGAATATAAAGGGATTTGCTTTGGTGAATTGTGCAGATGAATTATTAATTAATCAATATTATGAACTAGAAGAGAAATTACTATCATGTAAAAGTGAGGTATTAAATAAATTAAAAGGTGTAAATACGTAAATGCCAGGTCTTTGCCCAAACTCCCAGAGTTAAGTCTACCAACGTTTAATCCAGGAGACAACTGGGAGGAATTCTGGTCAGTATTAAGGCTGCTGTGCATGTGAGGAATGACCTAGATGTCACAGGTCAGAAGCGATGCTTATGCTCTGATTCAAGGCATCCAAAATATTGACTCTAGTTACCTGGAGGCAGTTGACTTGTTAGAGGTGACCATGGTAATAGGAGCAAAGTAGGTTAGACCTGGTAAATACTGTGATTAATTTAAGAACTCCTGAACACAATTACCACAATTTGCAATAATTTACGGTCAAATTAGAAAGCAGTCTTAAGTCCTTGAGTAATAGGTTTGACTTGG
>WNWK01035643.1:0-19640 GCA_009830355.1 Cherax destructor | reverse complement strand
TCATATTGGTGCCTCTTATTTATGGATTTAAGGATGCGGGGTGTTAGTCAGGGATTGTTAAGCCTCATAGCTGTGATCCGTTTAGTTTTTTTTAGGGCAATGTCTGTTATAGAGGTTGTGTGTTATTTTAAGAAAGTTCTTAATGTATTCATTAGTATCTGGATATGTTTCTAATTCATTAAGCCAGTCAATGTTCGTCATAGCTGATATAAAATTATTAACAGCTGACTCATTATGTAGTCTGAAGGTAACTTTAGTAATTTCTTGGGGCAAAATGCCTAGGTTAGTTATGAGAAAGGTAGGGTAGTGGTCTGTGGTGTTATCTGTGATTATGCCTGATTTTAGAGGGGATATAGTGTTAGTCCAGATGTGGTCTAATAACGAGGTACTATTCTCAGCGATTCTTGTAGGTTTTGATATTGTTGGTAGTAACAAGCAGTTGTCATAGTGTGGAATTCAGTTACTGGGTCTTGGTCATGTAGGAGATTTATGGAAATAAATGGTATAAGCGATACAATGAAAATACATTCAGTAGTGTTTGTGAAATTCCACGAGGGCTTATGATCACAAAGATGCCACTGCGTGGGCGAAACGTTGTCAATAAAGGATCACATTATACTGCTTATGTGTTTATTTTTCCAGGAGATTTATGTTGAAATCTCCTGTGAGCAGCAAATGATCTTTGTTCAGGCGTGAACCCATTATCAGGTTTCCTAGTTTTTCACTAAAGTGGTGGATGTTTGATTGTGGTAATCTGTAGATGTTTATCACTGTGAAGGTTTTTTGCAGGTCTTTTGATTTAAATTTAGCTATAATATATTCTCCATGCTCATCCCTAGTGCAAGAGTTTTTGATACATTCAAGTTGATCTGTATAATATATTGCTGTTCCACCCCCTCCCTGGTCTGTCCTACAGTTGTGAATGGCTGTGTAACCTGGAATGGCATAGACACCTGTAGTATCAGGCTTTAGCCAGGTCTCAGTGAGTGTGATGATTGACATTTTGGTCTGTAGGGATTGGAGTAGTGTGGAAACATTTTGAGTTACGCAAGTTCCACAGGGTAAGTGAGCCGTTAGGAGCCTTAAACATACCATGGATCGGCCCTTGGAGTTTATAAAAACCCACACACCCAACCAAAACAAGCATGCACATTAAAGTTGGCGGAGGTAACAATTGTGTACCTTTTAATTGATAGATTTATTCACCTAGGAAAGCCTAGGAAAGTTTGTACAGTTAGTAACTAATATTAGGATTATTGAGGCAACGTTAGATATTAATAATGTAGTTCTAGCACCTTAATATAGGTAGATATAAGCACCAAATAGACGAACCTTGGGTTATGTTAGCTAGAGAGAACTGGCAGCCCACACTTGAATCTAAGCAGGAGTGATGCTGACTCCTCCTTACCAGATCAGACCTCAAGGAGTGAACAATCGCTGCGAACAAGCAGCAACCCCCACGTGACTCAACATCTGTCCCGGGGGCACGGAAGGGATATCCCGAAGTACTGAGGATATCTCACTCCATCCAGACCCAATACAGTAGGATCTTACCTCTTTTCTTCTCAGTATCTGGCCAGTTTTCTGGGGGAAACGTGTGTAGGTATTATTGGGGGTCTCTCGTGCGGTTTGACGCAAATTAGCAGGTACCAGCGTCCCATTGTTGATTAAAGGTCTGGAAGCTAGTGTCTCATACTGTTTAGATATTGCTTGGAGGATATACCCTAGAGCTGGAGTTAATACAAGACACTAATACCACTTAATTTACAGATTAGGACTCTTCCCTTCACATGGTGTTTGGAGGGGGTTATAGCTTAGGAAGATTACGAGCCACATGTCCACTCCATCAAGTAAATTAAACCCTTTCAGTATCGTGCATGTAGTGGGGAATTCCTTTTACTGCAGGCAGCTATAAATTTGTCCCATAGCCACTTGTAAGTCTGAGAGAAGTGTCTCAGAGTGTCGGTGTCAACAGTGCTTGCTCAGAGTGCAGCTTACAAGAAGGCAGTCCAAAAACAAGTTTCTACATGGTCCTTCTATCCGAGATGTGGAATTGCTAGGTTAAGCAGACAGATTAGTCTTAATTAGCTAGGCCACAGGTAATGTACCTGTCATTATCGAAGCTAGGTTAAGTTATCACACCTAGGCCCAAAGACTTACTCAGGCTAAGTTAAGCTAACTAATCAGAAGTTATTTATTTACAGTGATTACAAGTAAGCCAGGTTAGGAAACTTGTATATTTAATTACTTAGTGAATTGCAAGGCAGCCACAATTAGGTTAGGCCTCTGCAATAATTATAACAGTTATAACAACTAGGTCAGATTTAACCACCCATCAATTGCACAACCCAGGACAGCATGGTTTTAGAGCAGGCCGCTCCTGTCTGTCCCAACTACTGGACCACTACGACAAGGTCCTGATGCTCTAGAAGATAAACAGAATGCAGATGTTATATACACAGATTTTGCAAAAGCCTTTGACAAGTGTGACCATGGTGTAATAGCACACAAAATGCGTGATAAAGGAATAACAGGAAAAGTTGGTAGATGGATCTATAATTTCCTAACATGTAGAACACAAAGAGTAGTAGTCAACAGAGTAAAGTCTGAGGCAGCTACTGTGAAAAGCTCTGTTCCACAAGGCACAGTACTTGCTCCCATCCTATTCCTCATCCTCATATCAGATATTGACAGGGATATAAGCCACAGTGCTGTGTCTTCCTTTGCAGATGACACCCGAATCTGTATGACAGTGTCCACCGTTGAAGACTCGGCTAGACTCCAAGCAGACAAAACCAAATCTTTAAATGTGCTGCAGAAAACAATATGAAGTTCAATGATGAGAAATTTCAATTACTCAGATACGGAAAACGTGAAGAAATTAAAATCTCATCGGAGTACAAAACTAATTCCAACCACACAATAGAGCGAAAACTAATGTCAAAGACCTGGGAGTGATCATGTCAGAGGATCTCACCTTCAAGGACCATAACAAAGTAGCAATTGCATCTGCTCGAAAAATGACAGAATGGATAATGAGAGCCTTCAAAACCAGGGATGCCAAGCCCATGTTGACACTTTACAGATCGCTTGTTCTATCTAGGCTGGAATATTGCTGCACACTAATTGCACCTTTCAAGGCGGGTGAAATTGCTGACCTTGAAAATGTGCAGAGAACCTTCACCGCACGCATAAGTGCGATAAACCACCTCAACTACTGGGAACGCTTGAAGTTCCTAAACCTGTACTCTCTAGAACGCAGGCGGGAGAGATACATTATTATATACACATGGAAAATTCTCGAGGGCTTAGTACCAAACTTGCACACAAAAATCACTCCGTACGAAAGCAAAAGACTCGGCAGGCGATGTAACATCCCCCCAATGAAGAGCAGGGGTGCCACTAGCACGTTGAGGGACAACACAATAAGTGTCAGGGGCCCAAGATTGTTCAACTGCCTCCCAGCATACATCAGGGGGATTACCAACAAACCCCCTGGCTGTCTTCAAGCAGGCACTGGACAGGCACCTAAAGTCGGTACCTGACCAGCCAGGCTGTGGTTCGTACGTTGGACAGCGTGCGGCCTGCAGTAACAGCCTGGTTGATCAGGCTCTGGTCCAACAGGAGGCCTGGTCACAGACCGGGCCGCGGAGGCGTTGACCCCTGGAATTCTCTCCAGGTAGACTCCAGGTATCATTTACCTTGCAAGCTACATTCAGGCTAGTTGCACACTAATTTCAACAGTTATAAAGTTAGGCTAGGAGTTACCTTCCCCAACTAACTACAATAATTAAACAATCTAGGCTCAGTTAAGCCAAAGCTAATCACACAATATTATTTATTTACTGTTTATAAGTTGAATTACTAAATTTATTTTGTGTTATCCAAGTGAATTTAATTTGCAAAGATTGCATATTTTTACTGTGTGAATTCATTGTATTTGATTCATTTAATTTGTGATTTGCTAGCTTAAGTCCTGTACTATTGTGTACAGGGGGTTGCTAGGTTAAGCTTTCATAACAACAATATACATTTTAGTTGGGTTTGAGGGCTAACAGTGTACATTTAATTGAGTCAAGTCAATATAAGTAAAGAAAGTCATCAAGCTTGTTGAGGGGCTTTGGGAATCACTTATTCTCACCTAATACCATATTGTGCTGTGGGGTGGGCTAATTAAAGTATAAATTAGTGACGAACTCTTAACTAAACCACAACAATGATGGAGGAGAATTAGAAAGTACCAAGTCCAGCTCTGATCCAGCTAAAGCGGTCTATGAGCACCCACAAGGGACAACTAACCAAGGCATGTAGGGAGTGCCGTGCTGTCAGAGAAAACCCAGATGCATATTGCGAGGATCTAGAAGGTGTTTAGCGCTTTTAGAGGAAAGGCTAAAGGAATTGGAGACGCCTATCTTCGTTATGAGGCAGAAGCCTATGAGGCAGAGGAGCCTGAAGATGTTGTTGAGACAGCTCGGGAGGAATGAGATGATCAGAGGGCAGAATGTCTAACAGAGAAGGGACTCTGCAAAAAGTTAAAGAAAACATTGAAGGCTAATACAGCAGGGCCAACAAAAAATAGCACAGGCCACCACAGTCTTCCTAGAGTGTTACCCAGATTGCCTACATTAAATTTACCAATGTTTGACGGAACCTTGACAGAGTACATTGCTTTCTGGGATCAGTTTAAATCCCAGATAGATGACAGGGACTACACTAGGTTCTTGTGGGTGGCAAATAGCGAGGTACCAGAGCGGGGGTACGAAACTTACAGATTTAAGGCAGTGTTGCTTGGTGCCACGAGCTCACCGTTCTTACTGCAGGCTACTATAGATTATCACCTGGCAAATTGTAACAGCCCCCTCAAAGAACTATTGAAGACCTTATTTTATGTAGACAATATGCAAGGCACCACTTCTGATGAGGGGGAGTTGATGGACATCTACCAGGAGTCCAACGGGAAGATGCTCTCGGCTAACATGCCACTGAGGGAATGAGTAACGAACAATCCTGCATTGCGAGACAGGGTGGAACATGATTACGTGGGTTATACGATGCCTGAGGTAACCTCAGTATTGGGGCTGGAATGAGAAATTGGGGAAGACAGACTTAGGGTGAAAAGGAAACCCGACGGGGACGGGAAGCTGACCAGAAGGTCCCTGTTAAGTAAAGTCCAGACTGCCTTTGACCCACTGGGTCTGTTGACACCCATTACTATTCGTGGGAGAATGCTAGTACAGCAGACCTGGGAGCTGAACCTGGGTTGGGACGACACACTGCCAGAAACCATCTGTCAGGAGTGGGATCTAGTCAGCAAAGATTTAGCAGAGCTACACGATTTCGCATTTCCTAGGTCCCTCGGGTGTACCGGACAAGATTATGACCTGCATGTCTTCTGTGATGCCTCTTCCCGGGCATATGGGGCCGTAGCATACTTGGTGGCTGGGAGCCAGGTTAATCTGGCCACCAGCCGGGCACGGGTAACACCCCTAAAAGAGTGTTCAATACCAAAGCTAGAGCTCACAGCGATGTTGCTGGGAGCAAGACTGGGAAAGTAGGTAAGGGAAGTGTTAAGTAACCTGAAGGTGACCCACACACATATATATGGATAGACTCGGAGGTAGCCTTACAGTGGGTACAGAACGACAGTTCCAAACTCCCCTATGTCAGGAATCGGGTGAAGGAGATACGGGAGCTACTGACAGCATCCACTATTTTACATGTACCTACCGATCAAAATCCGGCTGACCTGATTAGCAGAGGGGTGACACACAAAAAAACTGAGTAAAAACGAGATTTGGTTCAAAGGCCCAGACTGGTTACCAGCGAAAGAGCGCTGGCCAGAGCAGAAATTCGGTGAGACAACCAGCAGCATAGTGCATTTCGTGGGGGAGTCAGGCACTGACCTACTAGACCCCAAACTTTACTCCTCGTGGAGGAAGCTAATGGGAGTCACAGAAATGGTGTTTCGATTTGTGAGAAAGCTGACTGACAAGGTAAATAGAGGCCGGCAGTTGTCGCTTGTGGGTCCCAGAGAGTACTGGATACAGCAGTACCAGAAGGAGAGGTTTCCAGGAGTTCTGGTGGTACTAGCTGCTGGGCAGCCAGACATGGCATCAGGTCTTGCACCCGACTGCGACTCAGGGAGCGGTAAACTGGTCCACTCATTGGGATTGTTCTTGGATCATGCTGGTCTGATAAGATGCAGGGGAAGACTACACAACGCTAAGCTCAGTTATGGGAACAAACATCCCATGTTACTGGGAAACGATGGGTGGTTGTCAGAGTTGGTGATACTTGATGCTCATCATCTGCCTTCGTCAGTGTAGTGGTTGTAGGTTAATAAAACCCAGAGTAACACTAACAATGTACTCTCCAGGGCCGCTCCATAACAACAACAACAATAACAAAACAATTATTAATGACTGAACCAAACAAACAGTATTCAATCCTCCTACTGCTCCCAACCCCTTACATTCCTCCTTTCCTAAATTACATTATATCATCCAACTTATAAATCCAACCTATCTGGAGGTTTGACAACTCTGCTGGAACGCCGGAGAATTGGAGGGTTTGCGCTGTCCTGAGGTGCCTCCTCTTCTCTCACCCGGCTGGTTCCCTTAGCAAACCTCCCAGGAAGTTCTTCCTGTATGCTAACCTGCTCTTTAAGTTTATTACCATTATTATCTGTTGTGGCCAGTTCCTCTAAACCACTCCTTACTGCTTCTGGTACTGTTGGAATCAGTGGTTGCTCTCCACTCCTAAACCTTGGCATGAGCTGATCTATATGCCTTTTCCATATCATGTTACCAAACCCTCTAATTAACACTTTGTAATTCCTAACCCCTAATACCTCCACAATTTTTCCTTCTACCCAAGGGTCACCTTTCCCAAAATTCCTTGCATACACAGCATCATCAACCTTAAAATGCTTCACCACTCCTTGAAAGTCACCAGCAGGCATGTTAGACAATGAATTGTTCTCTTTAACATGACATTTGACAGCCGATACAAGGACTTTGAAAGTCCTATGAAACATCATTTCTGCTGGTGTCTTATTAGTGGAGGAATGAACAGTTTTCCTATGGTTATATAAGAACCTACATAATCTGGTATTGAGAGATCCTTTTGTAAACTTGTGTAACCCTTCCTTCAATGTCCGTACTGCTCTTCTGCCAGACCATTTGATGATGGATGGTATGGGGCTGGAGTAATATGTTCAATACTATTCTTACTAAAAAAGCTTCCAGTTCTTGGGATACAAAGTAAGCAGCATTATCTGACACAACTATGTCTGGTAACCCAAAATTACAAAAGGATTTCCTCAGTAACTCAGTAGTCACTGTGGATGTCATAGAACTAGTGACTTGCACATCTAAGAATTTTGAAAAAGAATCCACAATTACCAAAAAATATTTGCCCTCAACTGGACCTGCATAGTCTATATGCACTCTAGACCATGGTTTCAGTGCTGGGCCAAGATAGGACAGGAGATGAAAGTGGCTTAAAATTCTGAAAACAAATGGGACAACTCTTTGTCACTTCTGCAATATCTTGGTCCATCTTTGGCCACCAGACCCACTGCCTAGCTTCTGCTTTCATAGCATTGATACCATTATGACCTATATGCAGATGCTCCAATACCTTACATCTCAACTTTACTGGCACTACCACTCTGTTCCTATACAATAATACATCATCATGAACAGTCAGATCTGATTTGACTGAATTATAGTCAGATAAAAATACATTATTTTTACCCCAACCATATTTAACATTATTTACTACTTGGGATAATACAGAATCTATCCCAGTTTCCTCTTTGATTTTGTCAAATGATAAATGTTGGAAATCGATGGACTCTACTAATCTCATATATTCTGAAGGTATACCTGATTCTAAGCTGTGATCTTCAATAGGTAATCTACTAAATGCATCTGCAATAACATTTTCCTTACCAGCCTTGAATGACAATTCATAATCATACTGAGCTAATAACAGAGCCCAACGCTGAATTCTGGCATTTGCATTTACTGGAATATGTTTCCTTTACCAAACAACCCTAGCAATGGTTTGTGATCTGTGGAGCAACAAACTTTCTCCCTAGCAAAAATATCTGAATTTCTTAACAGCATACACCAAAGCTAGACCTTCTTTATCAACTTGAGAATAATTCTGTTCTGCCGGAGAAAGTTTTTTACTAGCAAAATACACAGGGTTTTCCTGGCCATTTACTACCTGGATTAACACACATCCAACACCCACAGAAGTAGCATCAACCTCAATTATTAATGGATGTTCTCCGTAAAATTAGTCAACAAAGCTGAACACCAATTGTTTTTTAATCCTTTGAACAGCTTCCTCTTCCACTGAAGACCACTCAAATGTAGCCCCCTTTTTAACAAATCATACAGTGGTGCCAAAATTAAAGAAAATTCTTAATAAACTTACAATAGTAAGTCACCATCCCCACAAAAGAATGAACTTCTCCTACAGACGTAGGTGAAGGTAAATTCACAAGAGCCTCCACCTTCTGAGAAGACGGTTTAATACCTGCCCCAGAAATCTCATACCCCAGATATGCAATAGATCTGGCTTTCAACACTGACTTATCCTTATTCAGTACTACATTATGCTCTTGTAAAATACTCAACACCTGCCTGAGTCTGACATCATGCTCAACTTCCGTTGCACCACATATTATGATATCATCTAAATAGGATGCAACCTCATCCAGGTTAACAAACAATTGGGAAATAAATTTCTGGAAAATACGAGGAGATGAGGAAATTCCAAATGGTAATCTCTTATATTTAAAAAGACCCTGTGGGTATTAATTACTAAGATGTTGGCTCTCTCATCTACAGGTATCTGTAAATAAGCATCCTTCAAATCTAATTTTGTAAATATTTTACCTTTACCCACTACAGACAATAATTCCTCAATCCTGGGTAAAGGATATCTTTCACAATGAATGTTTTGATTTACATATTTAAAATCCCCACATATTCTCATAGACTTAGAGTCAGCCTTTAATACTGGGACAATAGGTACAGACCATTCACTATGCGAAATAGGCTCAATAATGCCTTTCTGCACTAATTTTTCTAATTCTTTCTCAATCATCTCTTTGTGAAAAATGGTACTGGCCGTGCTTTCACAAACTTAGGACAGCATCACTTTTCACATGAATTTGTGCCACAAAGCTGGAGATAGGTTTACTAGAATCTACCCTAAAATTATCTAACATTTCTTCAGCACTGTCTAGTTTGTTAATTTTGGTAGATTCATCCAATCCAGCAAGGAAAATCCCTACCTTTTTCATGAGGTCTTTCCCACACAAGTTACTATTATGGATTTCACTACATAAAACACTTGTGACACCTCTAAGTTATTATATCTTACCGGAAAAACCACCTGTCCAAGAAGGTTTATTTTCCAGTTATCATATGCATTACCCTCCTAGAACATGGCTCAATGTGCCCCTTTACTGCCTCTACCCAGTCTTTGGATAAAGTCGAGATGGACGCCCACTGTCAATCTCAAAGGTACCTGTTGATTGTTAATGATAAACCCATATTTCTCTGCCTTCATGGAAAACACTCTATCCTCTAAGGCATATAAGCTCATCACTTCCTCATCCTCTGAACTATCACCGCCATCCAGCACCTTAATTGACTTTGTTCTAGGATATCTAGGTGATTGCTGTGTCCTTGCTGTCCTGTTTTTTTCAATACTCGAATTTGATACAGCCTTAGGAGACACTTCTGAAGATTTCTCTCTACACACTCTTCTCAAGTGACCTTTCTTATGACACTTATTACAGAAAAAGTTTTTAAACCTACAAGTACTACTACTGTGCTGGAACCCACAATGTTTACATTTCACAGCATTAATCACTTGTACAGCAGGAGCAGAGTTCTGATCTGTAACAAATGCCTGTTCCAAGTTCAAAAGTTTGTCAAATAGTTTTGCAGACTGCACACTTTGCAAATCCTAATTTTCTGCAACTAGGTGAGGAAAATATACTTCATCCACCACCGCCATAAACAACTGGTCCCTCACTCTGGGGTCAAATTGTCCCCCAAAGGTACAGTTCACAGCTAACGCTTTTAAATCTGTATATAATTCATGCAAGGACTCACCCTGTCGTTTCTTCCTCTGCTGAAAAGCCAACAAACTGCGGTGGTAGGCTGGTTTCACTGCATAATAACTTTTCAGTGCCACGACTAAGTCGTCGTAACGCTTCGTGTGTGGTAAATCTGGTGCACACATATTACCTAAAACACTGTAAGTTGCTGATTTTCCATGTGTATATAATAATGTATCTCTCCCGCCTGCGTTCTAGAGAGTACAGGTTTAGGAACTTCAAGCGTTCCCAGTAGTTGAGGTGGTTTATCGCACTTATGCGTGCAGTGAAGGTTCTCTGCACATTTTCAAGGTCAGCAATTTCACCCGCCTTGAAAGGTGCAGTTAGTGTGCAGCAGTATTCCAGCCTAGATAGAACAAGCGATCTGTAAAGTGTCAACATGGGCTTGGCATCCCTGGTTTTGAAGGTTCTCATTATCCATCCTGTCATTTTTCGAGCAGATGCAATTGCTACATTGTTATGGTCCTTGAAGGTGAGATCCTCTGACATGATCACTCCCAGGACTTTGACATTAGTTTTTCGCTCTATTGTGTAATTGGAATTAGTTTTGTACTCTGATGAGATTTTAATTTCTTCACGTTTTCCGTATCTGAGTAATTGAAATTTCTCATCAATGAACTTCATATTGTTTTCTGCAGCCCATTTAAAGATTTGGTTTATGTCTGCTTGGAGTCTTGCAGTGTCTTCAATGGTGGACACTGTCATACAGATTCAGGTGTCATCTGCAAAGGAAGACACAGCACTGTGACTTATATCCCTGTCAATGTCTGATACTCCTATTGGTCCCACATAGTCATTATTGACCACAGAGGGTGCCAGTTTCACATTATTCTGTGAGAGTCTCTGCGTGGTGGCATTAAGACCCACAGTGGAGATCTTCTCCGGTAGTCTATCCACGACTACTGCATTAACTTGGGTCTTCTCTCTGCCCAGACAGACGTTTATATAAACCGTGTCATATGATTGGGCCCTTTTATCTGAGAGAAAACCCGATAATTTTAATGTGGTAGGATCCCCCCCTTCGTTCTTTCATCCCGTTAAGGCAACTGGGCTTTATGAAAGTACGTTGTGATCCCTGATCTAACAACGCTGTTACAGTCTTGGATTTACGCCATTTATCTTTAACTGTCATGTCCAACACAGGTAGTGCTACTTCAGCTAAACCATTACGAACGTTAGCTGCAAGTTTTACGTGCGCCACTGTAGTGTCGGGGTGATTATCCTTACCATTACTAGGATTACACCCGCTCTTACACATCACTATGTGGTGCCTGCCATTATTGCATTGGTGACAAGTATTCAGTTTGGTCTGGCAATCCCTCACATTATGATTACCAAGACTTCGAATACACCGGTCCAGCTCATCCAATCTCTTCACTTTCGCATCCCAAGAATTATAGGTAACACAGAGTTTAGAGAGATGGGTTTCATTACAGAAGAGACAATCTCTCTTCTCTTGGCTCGACAGCTTACCCCCCGGGTTACACTTATTGGGGTGTTTGTTCTTTCTGTCTTGTCGTGACGAACCACTATTACTGGTCCCTGTCACTTGATATGTGCCAACATAACCCTTTTTAGTGGTTGGGTTGTAACTATTACCATTGGGATAATTTTTCCCTTTGTGGAACTTAGTTGATGACTCAACGTCACTATGACCGGTATTCTTAAAGGTAGTGGGCTGGCTAGTCTGCAGTTGAACAATTAATTCTTGCAAGCCTATCCTTATTTCCTCCAAAGTAATGTAGTTAGACTGTTGGGTTTAGTCCTGACTCTTTCTCTTCTACTTCAGCTCTTCCTCTCACCGGCTATTCTTCTTCTGTCCCCACTTCCCCCTCGCCCCTAGTGGGTCCTTACCTGAGAGTCTGAACTGAACTGAATTTCCTCCAACCCAAAGTAACCTTTATGGTACTTGTTAGATAACCACTCTATCGTCTTATGGTTCAATTGAGGTTGTATCATCCCACTCAATAACCAATCTGATTCCTCCAGATCATGTTTATTATTCAGGATTTTGAGAGTGCTCTCTAGTTTAATCCGAAATTGTTGCAAACTTTTATAGTTGTGCTCTGGAGTTTTCAATTTAACCAGCGCAGTTATTAGATCCAGTCTACGCTGTTCCGTATTACCATAGGTACTCTTTAACAGACTAACAGCTTCTGTATAAGAGTCGTTTATATTGGGGAAGGCCTGAATGAGAATGAGGGCATCTTCCCTCAATTGTCCCTTTAAATAAATCAACTTATTAACAGGTTCAAGATCATTTCTATCATGTACCATTGCCTTAAAAATGGACCAAAATTCTTCCCAGCTGTCTCCTGGCTGGAACGACAGCAATTGTACCTCTGGGAGTTTGGGGAGGGACATCTTATTTACTGTGCGAGGCTGGCCCACTAAGTTATCTACACTCTTTGCACTGTGCAATGCCCTAGTTTTACAGGACAGAATATGTTCCTCCACTTCACAATATTGCTCAAACAGTGTTTCTATTTCCTCATCATCTGTACAATTCTCCATAAGGTCCATTTCATATTCCTTTAACCACAACTTGTATGACTCATATCTACTATCTAAGGAGTCTAAATACAATTTTAATTCATCGGGGTCCACTGTATCTTGATCCATGAACTCCGTGCACTTATTGAGTGCCTTTGTAACATGACTCTTACGAGCTTGTAACAAGGCTTTCTTTGCTTTAACATCCCTGGGCTTGCCACTCCCAGCAGCTTCATCGGGTCCAGCCATAGTTATAGAATTAATAACCACTGATGGTACAATTAAGTAAATCTTTTAATCAGGTGATTATCAAACCTTACTCTTGCCCAAATCGTAGCCACGCCTGGGCTAGCAATTATTTGGGCTAATTACTGTCCACCATACAATTTATTAACTGTGTACTCTATACTCACTTCCTACGATCAGTCACTTATTTATTAAATAATTAATTCAATAATGATTAATTCACTAATCACATCCTGTTCAGGACGGACCAACGGGCGCTGTGGGGAATTGTGGGTGATAAGTCTATCTGGGCCACCGCCACTTGCAACAAACAATCTCCCGGGGAGATGACCGACTAGTATAATTTTACCGCAGTCACTCCCGCGAGATGTGTGAGAAATTTTATCCACTCCTGGTCGCACCCGAGGGGACCCTTCGATATTCTCACACTCACCACAATACGTTCTGGACCAGTATAAATAAATCTGAGTAGATAATACTAATAATTATGGTATGATTAAATTTAAGTGGACTGTATGGGGATTAGGCGACTGATCAAGTAGAAGGAAAGGTAGAGAACACACAATTAAGTTAACATGACCTTCACTCACCTAATTAACAGCATCATAGCGGTGCACTGTCGATCGTTGACCTAGCTACAGTACATCTACTATTTATAACAATCTTGCCGGCCGACACAGAAGGTTAAAACAGAGAGTACTTAGCTTTAGATGAGTTGCTCCTGCGGTCTTGTCCGATCGTGATGGTAAGGGTTGTCCTGTCGAGTCAAGGAATATTAATTTCCTTGAACTCTTATACGCCCACGAGACCGGGCGTTAGTTAACATGTGGTGGGTCGGGGTAGCGATTCAGATCCTCTCACTATTCCGACCTTATTACTGTTTATACGTATAACTTTACACACTATGTATATCCTGGCTTAATGCTTCACTAGTTTATACACATTCACCGTCTCGATACTTGTATTTCGAGTAGATGAGTTGAGATAATGTTAGTTCATCTTCTCCACATTCAATATGGCGGTCGGGGTATGGCGTACCCACGCCAGACCCGCCCGGTACAATCACCCCCTGATTATTTACAACGCTGTCTCACTATATTCACCATTTCACAATATTCATCGAACTTATTTCAGTCTCTTCTAATACGAAAACCACCCAGCATCAGGGTTTACGACGTTATCCTGTCGTATAGTCGCTTCACTAGAATTCAAAGTAGGCCTATAACAGCATCCCTAGCCGGCGGCACTCATTATTTCACAATTACTGCCCTATTACTGGGCCTCCAGGACCGATTGTCCCACTTTATACTC
Organism: Cherax destructor; assembly: GCA_009830355.1. NCBI lineage: Eukaryota > Metazoa > Arthropoda > Malacostraca > Decapoda > Parastacidae > Cherax > Cherax destructor. The sequence goes on along the minus strand of WNWK01035643.1, from coordinate 5,443 downwards.
GGCGCCCACGTTGATACTCCTCCACATCACGAAAGGGAGTAATTAAGTTCGGTTTGGCGGGCATAATCTCCATACTCCCTCAGCCATTAACTGAGATACCGTCGCTAGGCTGGGTTTTCACTGACTACTCCCCTCTCTGCCCAGCCTCTTCCCGCTTCCTCCCCGCTGGTATGATGGTTCTTGGCTTATACCCACATACGTTAAGCTACCAGCAGTATATTAAGGATATCTGTTCATATTGGAAAGTTTATCAATTACAACTTTCGGAAAATACCAATATTTTCCACAATCAATACCCGGACGTGCGTGGTAAGGACCCGGCGGCCGCTGGCAACTGATTTCAAACACGAAACTCGTTAGGCCTACACTTCCGCCTTTATTTTCACTTTAACATCTATTAACTTATCTGTATACTACGGCACCACTGATATATTCACTATACAGATCTATCTTCACCCTATTTTCAGGGAGACTTTCCTTCCTCTGACAAATAAACGTTCTGTTTTGTTATTTCACACGGCACTTAAGTTCCCCTCTGGCTTTATGGCACTATGTTCTGGCACACTAATTCACTTGTTTTTGACTCTGTATAACTGTTTTCTGCCTGGTTTGTTGCGAGCACTGGAGGGATGTACCTTATAAGATCACTGGCACAGTTTTAAGGTTCTAGCACGTAAAGGAGACCGCGAAAAACACGAAAAAACACGGAACAAGACGGAGACGTGTACAGGTTAGTTTTTGAATTCCTAGCAACTTTAATTTCGTAGTCCCGTTTAGCTTTTCTGATCGCTTTTATAACGTACCACCCACACCAGTCCACTAACACCCAGGATGCCACCCACACCAGAGCACTAACACCCAGGATGCGACCCACACCAATCCATTAACACCCAGGATGCAATCCACACCAGTCCACTAACACTCATGATGATCCACTGATGTACCCCAGCATTGACTGATCTTTCCCAGCATCCACTAATCTACACCAGCGTCCACTGATCTACCCCACCATCCACTAATCTAACCCAGCTTCCACTGATCTACCAAAGCAGTCATTGATCTATCCCAGCATCCACTGATCTACCCCAGCATCCACTGATCTACACCAGCTTCCACTGATCTTCACCAGCATCCACTGATCTAACCCTGCATTTGGAGTTTTGAGACTCTCTGACCGCTGGTTCGAACCCCACCAGTGGTATGGTTTTTATGATGTTTAGTTTAATATGAATATATTAATAACCCAAAGGCTTCCAAAATAAATAAGCGTTAGTGTGCTATTGTTTTCTCTTCTTAACTACAGTTTTTTAATATAAGCAATAAATTACCTATTTTCCGTGTCTACAATATATTATATAGTTGTTTTTTAATTCTTGTAAAATTATATATACTTTTATAAACGTAAGTAGAACTTAAAATTTAAATTTATTTCTTAAAAAATTCTTTAAGATTACTAAAAATATTATATAATTCTCATATACAAAACAGGAGAAGACTAAGAAAATATTATTGTTTACGTTCAACTATAAAAAAAAACATATTTTGAAGACTAACTAATATATTTTATTTTATTTAGTCATTTAACCCACATACCTATTTAAGATAATTTCCAAATTATCATAAAATTTGAAGTGTCAACAAAGCTACAATAGATGGTTTTGATCGACACCATGCCCAGCCCTTCTAGGGCAGAGTAGGTGCCTGAGCAAGAGCTTGCTACCACCTGCAGCTCACAAGACTGTCATTCCCATCAGCCTCCCTGGGGCTGGGAAGATGGTAAACCAAAGAGAGGCCTAGCTTTTCCCTACGAGCCCCGTGAGGGCGGGGAATGTGGCTAGGCTTGGCACAGTTAGTCCCAACGATGTGGAGGTACTTGTACCTCCTCCTCCCATGGTAGACGTTAGTCTGAGATTCTCCCGAGAAAGGGAGCCAAGGCCGGGCCACCACTTGGAAAAGGCCCGGGCCGGTGAATACCAGCGAATCACGAAGAAGAAGAAGAAGCTGGTTTTATTATAGCTAACACTGAGAGTTATTGTACAATAATACATGCCAAGTTATTTACCTTTTATTATTAAAATTAAGCTTGTTTTGAATTTACCTCAAGTATGTTTTAAAAGACTGTACAAAGTTGTTGTTATATGTAATAATAATAATATATTTATTTATATAATAGACACCACTCCCACGGGCCCACCTAGGGTGGGGAACACTCCCACGAGCCCTCCTAGCGTGGGGAAGGTGCCGGAGCGTGCTACTACCTGCAGCCCCAAGACTGCTATTGGCGGACCAGAGAGGCCTAGCTTTCCCTGCGAGCCCCTCTGGGGCGGGGAAGATGGCAGACCAGAGGCCTAGCTTCTCCCTACGAGCCCCGTGAGGGCAGGGAATGTGGCTAGACCTGAGGACAGTTGGTCCCAGAAGATGAAAAGGTACTTGTACCTCCTCCCATAGGAGACAGGTTTCAGACACTCACAAGACAGGGAGCCAAGGCCGGGTCACCATCTAGAAAAATCCGGACCGAGAGAGTACCGGCGAATCTTACAACAACAACAACTGTGGAAAATATGGGTATTTTCCGAAAGTTGTACTCGAAATACTTTCCAATATGAATAGATATCATTAATGTGCTTCTGTTGGTTTATCATTTAACGGAGTATAGAAGAGAGCCAACAGACAATCACGCAGGCGCAAAGGCCGAGGGGAGAATTGCGCATGAGTGAGATCCCTAGTCAAGTGGGTATCGGCGAGGGTGGAGTCGGTAGGCGGGAGAGTCTCGTGGGTATAGCCATAATAGCTTGGGTATCTGGCTAAGAATGGAGCCAGGAATTTGGCGTTTTCGACGGCTAAACCGTGATTAGCGGCCTCACTTCACAATAGGAAGTGTTGTAACTGTTGTCCATGTATAATGTGGGACATCAAGTCCAGAAACCACTATAATAGGGAGTTAAATAGCGAGTGACATGGCATGAGGAGTCTTGGTGCAGTAGGCCTGAGAGTAAATCCATTGGCCTAGGTGGTGTTAATAATTGACTCGATTTGGTCGAAGCCCTGATACTGGCAGTGCCTCCTCCCCCAAGCCGCCGGTGGGGAGGGGGCGGGGTGTGTAAGTGAAGATGAAGGGAACACTGATTTTGGGGAATCACATGCCCATATCTTTTAAGATGTGCTTGGGAAACAAATAAATGTTGTGTTTGTTGTAGGCAGGACAGTGTAAACAACAGTGTGCAAACAGTGTGTAGGGAAGTGCCCTCCCCCCCCACCCCGGGCTCCCCCGGGGCTGCCCCGTGTAGTAAACAGTGACCCTCTCATAACCCTTCACCCTGCGCCTCACCCACCCAACTCTCAGCGCCACCCCAACTGTAGAGGATACTTTTCCCTCCCAGCCCAGGATGTGCCGGGCTCATGGGAACTTCCACTGCAGGGACAGCTCCGTGGAGTTCGCCCTATGAGGCAGCTGTCAGGTGTGCCTCTGGCAGTGTGCACTAAGTTCCTCAAGCTTCAACATCCGTGCGCACAGTGGATGTCTGGGTACCCGGAGGGCTCCAGGTGGGAACAACCAACAGCCCTCCCAGCAGACAGTGAGGGCCTGGGATCTGCAATCAAACTGGTGTCCACCAGGACGTGACACGTCCCCAGGGCAGCCTCCCTCGGGCTGCTAGCGGAGTCGCTGACCTCTTGGACCTCTTAGGAGGGTCGAAGGTGCTCCGCAAGCAGCAGATCCGGGCTTATTTCTCATACAGTCCACAACTAATAATAACACCGTACCTATTGGTGTTATCTGCTTCAATTTATAAAACTGGTCTAGGACGAGGTCGACACCATGCCCAGCCCTTCTAGGGCAGGGTAGGTGACAGAGCTGGAGCTTGCTACCATCTGCAGCTCGCACGACTGCCCTTCCCGTCAGCCTCCCTGGGGCGGGGAAGATGGCAGGCCAGAGGCCTAGCTTCTCCCTAAGAGCCCGGGTTCGATTCCCGGCGGGTAGAAACATTTCGACGTGTTTCCTTACACCTGTTGTCATGTTCACCTAGCAGCAAATAGGTACCTGGGTTGTTAGTCGACTGGTGTGGGTCGCATCCTGGGGGACAAGATTAAGGACCCCAATGGAAATAAGACAGACAGTCCTAGATGACGCACTGACTTTCTTGGGTTATCCTGGGTGGCTAACCCTCCGGGGTTAAAAATCCGAAGAAATCTTATCTTATGGGTGGGGAATGTGGCTAGGCCCTGGAACAGTTGGTCCCAACGATGAGGGGGTACTTGCACCTCCTCCTATGGGAGACATAGGTCTCTGATACTCCCACGACAGGGAGCCGGAGCCGGGTCGCCATCTGGTAAAGACCCGGGCCGGGAGAATTCCCGGCGAATCAACACCACCTCCTCCTCCTCCTGGTCTAGGATAGATGTGGTCTAGAGCGTGTGAAATATCGAAGGGAACCCTTGACTTAACCAGGAGTGCGTTAAGTTTTCTCACACGCCTCACGGGGGTAACTGCAGTAAAATATATTGGCGCTCACCTCCCATGGAGATTACGTATTTGTATGTGAGTGTTGGTGAAGCCCATACACGTAGTATCATAATTCCCCACAACAACAATACAAGTACATGTACTCCCAGGATGCCACCCTCACCAGTCCACTAACACCCAGGATGCCACCCACACACCAGTTCACTAACACACACACAGACGCGAGTCACAGCAGTCACGCGCGTTTTGAGCTCCGCTGAATTGGGTCGTATTGAGTGGTCCTAGGGAGAATCCGAGTGCAACAAACAGGCGTGGGCATAGGCTAAAGTGTCATACTCAGTTATAACCAGAAAGCAGGGAAATACGAGTGATCTTAGAGGAAAAAAACATAATAAATAGTGGACAGTGCCAGTGAGGGGAGACCATGTTAGGCCTAACAGCGGTTGCCACACAGCAGGAAGTCGAGAATTTATCGTAGTGAACTATAATGCAGTGGGGAGCATATCTACTGGAGGCACCCAAGTAAGGGAGATAAGTGCAAGACAAGCAGTGAACAATACGGTGTTTGCATAAAGTGAGCCCAATAGAAGAGAAACGAAGAGGTACAGTACCCAGCAGTACCCAGCAGGGCGCCACACCAGGAGAATAACGACAATTCAGACCCAGCAGACATCGAATGTAATGTACTAAATCCTAGTTGTGGTTTGCAGGTTTGCAGGTTTCTGGCCCTGAGTTGCTGAAGCTGTGGGACAAATCCCTGCTCGTAGGAGCTGAATTCATAGTATAGTTCATAGTTCGGAAGACAAGTCAGGGAGCAGGGCTACCAACCAAATGTACACACGTGTACGCACGCCACACACACATACACTTGAAGTAGTCAGGATATAGACATAGTACCATACAATTGTTCGTGTAGTAGCAACAATATTATTACCAGTTTATAAGTAGCAACTATTAGTAGCAGTGCTTAGTAAGATTACA
>WNWK01035642.1:0-19641 GCA_009830355.1 Cherax destructor | reverse complement strand
TGTGTGTGTGTGTGTGTGTGTGTGTGTGTGTACTCACCTAGTTGTACTCACCTAGTTGTGGTTGCAGGGGTCGATTCATAGCTCCTGGCCCCGCCTCTTCACTGGCCGCTACTTGGTCACTCTCCCTGCGCCATGAGCTTTATCATACCTCTTCTTAAAGCTTTAAAGCTATGTATGGAACCTGCCTCCACTACATCGCTTCCCAAACTATTCCACTTCCCGACAACTCTGTGACTGAAGAAATACTTCCTAACATCCCTGTGATTCATATGAGTCTTCAACTTCCAACTGTGTCCCCTTGTTGCTGTGTCCCATCTCTGGAACATTATGTCTCTCTCCACCTTGTCAATTCCTCACAGTATCTTATATGTCGTTATCATGTCCCCCCTATCTCTCCTGTCCTCCAGTGTCGTCAGGTCGATTTTTCCTTAACCTCTTCTCGTAGGACATACCCCTTAGCTCCGGGACTAGTCTTATTGCAAACCTTTGCACTTTCTCTAGCTTCTTTACGTGCTTGGCTAGATGTGGGTTCCAAACTGGTGCTGTGTGTGTGTGTGTGTGTGTGTGTGTGTGTGTGTGTGTGGGTGTGGGTGTATGTGTGTGTGTGAGTGGTTTTTTGAGTGAGTGATTTTAGTATGTGTGTATGTGGAAGTTTTATTGGGAGTGTGGTAGTGTTAGTGTGTATATATGAGCTTGTTTGTGAGTGTGTGTGTATGTTTATGTGTGTGTGTGTGTGTGTGTGTGCACTTATGATGAACGAGGGTGAATGTTTCTTATGTATGTGAGTGTGTAATCATCTATTTGTACTCACCTATTTGTGATTGCAGGGGTCGATTCATAGCTCCTGGCCCCGCTTCTTCGCTGGTAGCTACTAGGTCTTCTCTGTCTCCCTGCTCCAAGAGCTTTATCATACCTCTTCTTAAAGCTATGCATAGATTCTGCCTCCACTACATCACTCTTCAAATTGTTCCTATTCTTGATAACTCTGTGACTGAAGAAATACTTCCTAACATCCCTGTGACTCACCTGAGTCTTCAACTTCCAGTTGTGTCACCTTGTTGCTGTGTCCAATTTCTGAAACATTCTGTCACTGTCCATCTTGTCAATTCCTCTCAGTATTTTATATGTTGTTATCATGTCCCCACTATTCCACCTATCCTCCAGTATCGTCAGGTTCATTTCCGTTAACCTCTTCTCGTAGGATATACCCCTTAGCTCCGGGACTAGTCTTGCTGCAAACCTTTGCACTTTCTCTAATTTCTTAAAGTGGTTGACCTGTTATGGGTTCCATATTGGTGTTATATACTTCAATATTGTCCTGACGTACATAGTGTACAGTGTCTTCAATAACTCTTTATTCAAGTATCGAAATGCTATTCTTAGGTTTGCTTGGCACCCATATGCTGCAACAGTTATTTGTTAGATGTACGCCTCAGGAGACGTGCTAGATATGATACTCACCCCAATATCTATTTCCTTGAGTGAGTTTTGCAGCCTTTGGCCCCCTAGCATGTACTCTGTCTCCGGTCTTTCACTTTCCACAATCTTCATGACTTTGCACTTGGTGGGGTTAAACTCCAGGAGCCAGTTGTTGGACAAGTCTTGCAGCCTGTCCATATCCATTTGTAGTACTACCAGATTCCCATCCGTTTGAAATTTCAGCATTAGATTCACGTCGTCTACAAACAGATACACCTCTGAATGTATCCCTTCCGTCATAGCATTCACATATGCCAGAAACAGCACCGGCCCTAGGACTAACCCTTGCGGAATCCCGCTCGTCACAGGCGCCCACTCTGACACCTCGTCACGTACCATCACTCATTGTTTCCTTCCTGTCAGATATTCCCTGATCCATTGCAACTCGTTTCTTATTCTCTTGTGCGGAATAGTGTCAAAAGCCTTCATACAGCCCAATAAAATGCAATCTACCCACCTCTCTTTTCATCTTTCCCGTCTTATTTCTGTCACCTTGTCGTAAACCTCCAATGGGTTTCTAGGTGCCATTCTTCTGATAATCTTCTTCATGACTCTTCATACCATACATGTTAGTGACACTGGTCTGTAGTTTAATGCTGCCTGTCTGTCTCCTTTCATATAAATTGGGACTACATTTCCTGTCTTCCATACCTCAGGTAGTTGCAATTACAATAGATATGTTGAAGATTGTATTGTTAGCTGCAGGCACAATGCCTCTTCTCCCTCTCTCAGGACCCGTGGGTAGATGTTGTCTGGACCCACCTCCTTTGAGATATCTATCTCGCTCAGCACTCTCGGATGTGTGCAGTGTGTCCAGCACTTGTTGGTGTATCCTGTGTGTGTGTGCGTGTGTGTGTGTGTGTGTGTGTGTGTATGTGTGTGTGTGTGTAAGGTGAACATGAGGATCTACGACTTTAGGGTTAAGGCAGTACAGCTGTTTTCATTTTTTTACACTACTCTCTGTTGTCAGCTTACAGCTGCTACCTCTTGCAGTGGTAAACCACTCTTAGTTTTGGTACCTTGACAAGCCTTGTGGCTTGCACCAAGCCAGCTCGACTGCGTTAAGCTAGCCCTTCTGCTGTTGGTTGTCATGACAACCATGGCTGTTCCTCCACCTCCCTGCTGTGGTCTGTGAGGTGTCGATTTATTTTCGTCCATTGGGAGAAGGTGAAGAAACTCCAATTGATGTCTGGACGTCTTCTACCTGGTGATGTGGTGTTGTCATCGTAGAACAACGTAAAGGGATTTGTACCCTTGTACGTGACGTGACGTCAGTGATCCTCTTGAGCACGTCGTGACGTAACCTTGATGTGGCGTCGTTCCCTGTGATCAACAGATGTCGTCCCGTGTCAACATCAACTGACCAATGCTGCCACTAGCACTCCTAGAGTGTTTAGCTTTATAATAATTTCTTTATTTAGTAACTTCATTTCAGCTGTGTGCAGTTGCTTTATAATGTGCTACTGTGTTATTGACAGCTCTGTTCCCTTCATATTCCTATGTAGTGTTTCCTGGTCTCGTAGTGAACACTTTATCGTATGTTAGCCAAGGAGTGGTCCGCAGTACACACTTTTATTTTGGCACTCTTTTGTGTGTTTTTATAATTACTGCATGACCCTTATTAAGGCCAAAGTTTCCCTGAAGGTTGTGAGTAGGTGAGGACTCTACCATATCTTTGTTTGCCTACCATCCTCAATCATTATTAGTACCTGAAAGGCTCCAGCAAACACTGACAACAATAATGCGGTCTTAATGTTTTCGTTTTCCCACAGATTTGACTAATTCTTCATTTTCTGCTCTTTGTTATGCGAAAAGTAGTAGAGAAGACCACTGGCTACAGCCTATTGGAGTTTCTACATGACCGCTCTATAAGAAGATTTTATAAATTCTAAAAGAAGGATGGCTCGGAGGGGAGATAAAGAGCACTGCAAGAAAAAATGAATAAGTATGATAAAATTACTAATTTTCTCTCTTTTCACCTTTGTTAGCCCTATGCAATTATAAGAGAAGTCTGAATTGTAATTACTTCGTTGCACCTCAAAAAGAGGTTTTCATGGGCCTCTACTTAATAATGATCCTATTTTCCTCTGCTTCCACAGACACTAATGCTGATGTAGACGCGTTGAAGCTTTGCATATCTTGAGCACAAATGACTGAAATATTGGCCCTCTTTAAGAGCAATACAGACATATTTTCAGATTTCCCAAAACAGTGTAATGTTGGTGTTCGGGATGTAGATGTGCGCACTACAAACCGGATAAAAATGTCTCATTACAGAGCGCATCCAGAGAAGCTGATTGACTTCCTGTTTAAGATTGGTCTCATGTTTTCACCTCTAATATTAGTGAAGAAGCCGGATGGAGGAGTGCAATTGTATATAAGCTACAGGAAGGAGAGTCTGATCGCATTACCAGATACCATACCAGTTCTGAATGCAAGGGAAATGTCTCTGATAGACTTTCTTACATTTTTTTTTATTTCTCCGGCAACGTGGAAGTTCGCTGACTATATTTGCCAGGTTTCTTGACGCTTACCTCGCCGTCAGTGCCATCTGTAGCTTTGAGATATGCGAATTCTATTTTATTCTTGCCTAAATCGGCCTGATTTACTTTCTTTTTATTGTTTTTCTTGTCTAGCCAGGAAAGCCTTAATCTGATGTGACTCAAGAAACCGTAATGACACGATTGCAAACAAACCATACCACGGATGGGGTTAGAACCCGCGGTCAGAGAGTCTGAGACTGAAGATTAAGTGGCTTGAATGACGAAATTGGAGCTGCATACACATACAAGCAGGCGTAGAGACAGCCCCAACTTGCCACCTCAGAACTGGCTTAGGCGGCAGGTGAACTGGCTTAACGTGCTTTACTCGGCTGCTTGAAGAGGGCAGAAAACAGCAGGAACTCTTAACACATCAAGTAGGTTGACGTAGGCGGGGGAGTGACAGTTGACAGGCACCCAGGGCCGTGACCACACTTAATATCACTATTAGTGCACTATATTGCCACCACTGGAACACCCTACAGCCACCAATTTGTCATGCTTTACCCTGGCGTTGGTTGTTCCAGATTGACGGAAAGTAATAGTTGCTTCTAGTTCTGCTGTTTGTTGCAGAATTATGTGAATACAGAAAAGAGACACAACGACACGTCCACACTCTCATACTCCAGAATTTTAACTGCATGAATTGAGCTGCACCTCGAGCGCTGATATTCAACAGTCACAAGTCACACTTGAATCATACTCGAGTATCATTTACACAGCCATAACTAACTACCAACGATAGTCCAACACCTTATGACACTGTACTACTTTACTGATATATTACTGACAATGTGAAGGGTGGTGGTGTGTGAGTGGTTGTGTATGGGTGGTGGTGTGTGAGTGGTTGTGTATGGGTGGTGGTGTGTGAGTGGTTGTGTATGGGTGGTGGTGTGTGAGTGGTTGTGTATGGGTGGTGGCGTGTGAGTGGTTGTGTATGGGTGGTGGCGTGTGAGTGGTTGTGTATGGGTGGTGGCGTGTGAGAGGTTGTGTATGGGTGGTGGTGTGTGAGTGGTTGTGTATGGGTGGTGGTGTGTGAGTGGTTGTGTATGGGTGGTGGTGTGTGAATGGTTGTGTATGGGTGGTGGTGTGTGAGAGGTTGTGTATGGGTGGTGGCGTGTGAGTGGTTGTGTATGGGTGGTGGCGTGTGAGAGGTTGTGTATGGGTGGTGGTGTGTGAGTGGTTGTGTATGGGTGGTGGCGTGTGAGTGGTTGTGTATGGGTGGTGGTGTGAGTGGTTGTGTATGGGTGGTGGCGTGTGAGTGGTTGTGAGTGGTGCGTGTGAGTGGTTGTGTTGGGTGGTGGCGGTGGTGTGTGTATGGGTGGTGGCGTGTGAGTGGTTGTGTATGGGTGGTGGTGTGTGAGTGGTTGTGTATGGGTGGTGGTGTGTGAGTGGTTGTGTATGGGTGGTGGGTGTGAGTGGTTGTGTATGGGTGGTGGCGTGTGAGTGGTTGTGTATGGGTGGTGGCGTGTGAGTGGTTGTGTATGGGTGGTGGTGTGTGAGTGGTTGTGTATGGGTGGTGGCGTGTGAGTGGTTGTGTATGGGTGGTGGTGTGTGAGTGGTTGTGTATGGGTGGTGGCGTGTGAGTGGTTGTGTATGGGTGGTGGTGTGAGTGGTTGTGTATGGGTGGTGGCGTGTGAGTGGTTGTGTATGGGTGGTGGCGTGTGAGTGGTTGTGTATGGGTGGTGGTGTGTAAGTGGTTGTGTATGGGTGGTGGCGTGTGAGTGGTTGTGTATGGGTGGTGGTGTGTGAGTGGTTGTGTATGGGTGGTGGCGTGTGAGTGGTTGTGTATGGGTGGTGGTGTGTGAGTGGTTGTGTATGGGTGGTGGCGTGTGAGTGGTTGTGTATGGGTGGTGGTGTGTGAGTGGTTGTGTATGGGTGGTGGCGTGTGAGTGGTTGTGTATGGGTGGTGGCGTGTGAGTGGTTGTGTATGGGTGGTGGCGTGTGAGTGGTTGTGTATGGGCAGTTGTGGGCAGGGATGTGTGGAAGGTGAAGAGGATTATGTGGGTGGTTGTTTGAGAGTTGTGGTGTGTGTGGGTGATGTAAGGGTAGTGATGCTAGGATGGTGTGAGACTGTTGATGTGAATATGGTGGTCAGTGGTTGTATGAGTGTTGTGTGTGTGTGTGTGTGTGTGTGTGTGTGTGTGTGTGTACTCACCTATTTGTGGTTACAGGGGTCGATACATAGCTCCTGGCCCCGCCTCTTCACTGATCGCTACTAGGTCCCCTCTCTCCCTGCTCCATGAGCTTTATCATACCTCGTCTTAAAACTATGTATGGTTCCTGCCTCTACTACATCACTTGCCAGACTATTCCTCTTCCTGACAACTCTATGACTGAAGAAATACTTCCTAACATCTCTTTGACTCATCTGGAGAGGGTGATAGAAGCGGGGGGGGGGGGATGAAGAGTGAGGGTAGCACTACCCTCTCTCTTCATTCCCCCCCTTATATCACCCATTGCTCATCCTCTTAACAACCTAGAACTATCCTCACAACTCTAGCGCCACCCTAACAACACTTTAGCACCACCCACACCTTCCCGTAACGCCATCCTCATACCACCTTTACAACAATTACAATATCCTTGTCTCTATCCTCATCCACATTTACCTCATCTGAATACCACTCTCATCCCACCCTCACACCACCCTCACACCACCTTTATCACACCCACACACCACTCCTACCTACGCACCACCCCATCCCACCCTCACAATTAGGCTGGTGTTTCTGGCAGCTGCGCCTAATTTAGCTTTCTGTTTATGGGCATTCGTCTTGTACTCAGGTACGCTACAGAAAACTGCTTTCCTGCATGTCGTCTTGTACTCAGGTACGCTACAGAAAACTGCTTTCCTGCATGTCGTCTTGTACTCAGGTACGCTACAGAAAACTGCTTTCCTGCATGTCGTCTTGTACTCAGGTACGCTACAGAAAACTGCTTTCCTGCATGTCGTCTTGGCGAACCTCGATGCGCGGTAAGGTATGTATTTCTCTCAACGATGTGTACACCATCGTGGTACGGGGTGCCAACTTGGTGTCAGGACTCTTTGATGTTTTAGATGAAGGGTTGACAGTCTGCATCTAGTAATAATCCAAACTGTCAGATACTTCTGCCTCGCGCTGGCTAAACTACTCCAGATCTGTCCTCTCTATACGTGTACTGAAGCTGTAGTAGCGAGTGTGTTCTCATTTTTATTCTCTTCAATTCTCTTTTCTTTATTAGGTTAAGCTTGTCCATGGCTGCTATACATTGTTATAACTAGTTTGTACATTCGTTCGCGGTGGTGAAATATATGTTAAACTACTGTGAGTAGTTTGTTCTTCAACGATTGTTCCTTGACTGGATTTAACGCTGGTGTAGAGAACGACCTACTTCTGCAGGTGCTCTGAGAGTGCAGTATTTTTATTTGTGATAGTAGGAGGGTGGGTTGAAGGGTGGGGTGAGAGTGATGGTAGGGTGGGGTGAGGGTGGTGTTAGGGTGGGATGAGGGTGGTGTTAGGGTGGGAGGAGGGTGGTGTTAGGGTGGGAGGAGGGTGGTGTTAGGGTGGAGGAGGGTGGTGTTAGGGTGGATGAGAGTGTTGTTAGGGTGGGAGGAGGGTGGTGTTAGGGAGGGATGAGGGTGGTGTTAGGGTGGAGGAGGGTGGTGTTAGGGTGGGAGGAGGGTGGTGTTAGGGTGGGAGGAGGGTGGTGTTAGGGTGGGAGGAGGGTGGTGTTAGGGTGGGATGAGAGTGTTGTTAGGGTGGGAGGAGGGTGGTGTTAGGGAGGGATGAGGGTGGTGTTAGGGTGGGAGGAGGGTGGTGTTAGGGTGGGGGGAGGGTGGTGTTAGGGTGGAGGAGGTGGTGTTAGGGTGGGATGAGAGTGTTGTTAGGGTGGAGGAGGGTGGTGTTAGGGAGGGATGAGGGTGGTGTTAGGGTGGGAGGAGGGTGGTGTTAGGGTGGGAGGAGGGTGGTGTTAGGGTGGGAGGAGGGTGGTGTTAGGGTGAGATGAGAGTGTTGTTAGGGTGGGAGGAGGGTTGTGTTAGGGAGGGATGAGGGTGGTGTTAGGGTGGGAGGAGGGTGGTGTTAGGGTGGGAGGAGGGTGGTGTTAGGGTGGGATGAGAGTGTTGTTAGGGTGGGAGGAGGGTGGTGTTAGGGAGGGATGAGGGTGGTGTTAGGGTGGGAGGAGGTGGTGTTAGGGTGGGAGGAGGGTGGTATTAGGGTGGGAGGAGGGTGGTGTTAGGGTGGGATGAGGGTGGTGTTAGGGTGGGATGAGGGTGGGAGAAGGGTGGCGTTAGGGTGGGATGAGGGTGGTGTAAGGGTGGGAGGAGGGTGGTGTTAGGGTGGGGAGAATATGGTGCTAGACTGAGGCTTTAAATGGGGCTGGAGTGGGATGAGAGTGGGGTGTTTTTGGGATGGGGTGAGAGCTGGTGGAAGACCACACTGTGCGGGTCAAAAGTCTTAATGCGTGAAGAGGCAGCCGACACGCCTAACACACACGCGATACCTTTATTTATCGTCACGTCACAGGTGTTAACTCACTCAAACACTGTGATTTCTTTAGTTGTCAATGATAATATTCGCTACTGAATGTTTTGGGGAATATAATAATAAATACCATTGATAAATACAAAATTAAATATTTTGCATACTGTGTTCTTTATAGCGTCTGACAATCATTTGAAGACAATCTTTGAGTACACAATGGCAAGGAGAGTAAACGTTGTCTTCACAAGCCATCTTAGATGCGGTCTTGAATCCTTAAACCTCAGTAAAAACAATGTAATCATTACGTAAAATTTTTCATATATTTTTGCTAACTTTATTAGCTAGGCTGATTGTCTGGGTGGCAAAACTTGCGTATGGTAAACAAAGACTGTGTGCAGAGTCAGCATTTTAATAATATTTTTTTAATCAAAGGCTGTTGATGGTCGCAGATCAGCGGTGGCATTTTAAACCAACTGATCAAAAACTGCTTCATTATCTTCTGAAACTAGAATCATTTTTCTTTAATTTTTCAACGGATAATCCTGAAGGCTCTCTTGTTTTACGTTTGGCGAGTTAACTCCTAAAGCAGATTGACTCACGTAATCGTAATAACATGATTGAAAACAAATCACAGAACGGGAGGGGATCGAACCCATGGCAAAGGAGCTCTAAAACTCCAAGGCCAGTGCCCTAACCTCTGGGCCAGCTGGCTCTAAAAGGATTCATTTAATTAAGTGTGTTTCCACTGGCCTGGGAGTTTTGGTACTACCTTGCCATGGGTTCCATCCCCACCCATTCTGCGATTTCCTTACGTAGATATAACTCATCTTTTTCACTGAGGATATTTTGGATTTTTTTTTTTGAACTTCCATTCTCATTAAGTTTTTTTGGGGGGGGAGTTTCTATAATTATGTTTCTATGCATTAATAGATCTATCTCTTTCTGCATTAAACAAAAGTTTAGTGTTTATAGGATCTTGCGGTAGTTTAGAGGATCTGGCGGTAATTTAGATGGTTGACTGAGTGGATGCGCGCAAATCTGCTCTCCACCGATTTTTAAGGGCAGTTTATATTACAATTAAAAATGTCTTCGAGAATTTATCAATTTTTCTATCTACATAACACTATATAACAATTGACGTGTTTCTATGTATCGCGGTAATAATAGCTTCTATACTGTTTTATGAAGGAAATAATAGTCGTGATTTTTAATAGGCCTCATACATTTTAATTCTGTTCAGTGGCATTGCAGGGTATTATTTTATATTTTGTTTCAGTTATGCTTCCATTTTTTTCCATAAGGAAAGAGCTGAAAACTGTCTTTAGCTCACACGAAGAATTTATTAACATCAGCTTGATTATTTTTCTGTCTAATACAGAATCTAGTGTCATCTACTGCATGCCATTTGTGTGTGTGGTAAATATGCAGACGAGATATTTAACCTATTTTCTCTACTGCCTATAATTGTTGTATTCGGTTTGCTTGTATGTTCAATATATATTGAACATTCGATTTTCACTAACTCTTCATGAAATTTACTTGGATTTACATTTAATAGTTTTTATACAACAACAATAACAACAAGTTTATTAAGTTTTGGTTGCCATCATTCCTGCAACATCTAATATTGTGTTAAGTAATTTCTTGCAAATGAAAGATATTTATAAGTATTAAATAGGTCCCATATTGTAACTTATTTTTTTTAACCAAGTATAATAAACTTGTATGCTGTATATCATACACCGTTATCATACTAAACGTTAACATGAAAGTTGTGAAAAATACAAGTCCTGCATTTCTTTGCGTATATTTGCCAATCTGAGAGATACTGCAATATTTAGGCATTGTCACCACGTCCAGTTTAATATTGCATTCCATTATCCTTTCCGCTTATTAGAAAAAGTTCTTAAGTCTATACAAAAGTTGTAGGTCTTTAAAAACTTTGCAAGAGTTTATATAAGCTGACTTGTCTACGACATTAGATATGGTGTATAAGACTCCATATCCATATCAGGAATCCCACATCAGACCAAGATAATAATCAGTTGTTGACTCACTCATAAGCTTCTTTGGATGTATAACAAACACTTGAATTGTAATTTTTGGGGTTCTAGGCTCAGACGCTGATGACTGATCTGTGGTGACGTTGACTCTATGAGAGATTCGTCGAAGATGTATAAGAAAAGATAGAGGATTCCAACCTTTCTGGTTCACGTGTCGGAAAGGGATTTATGCAGGTCATTTAATGAAAAAATATAACCCACCAATTTTTTTTAAAACAAAGTTCTTTTCAGTGTCTTTTTGGCATGAAAGAAAAAACGGCTACCAAAATGTAAACTCCGGCAGTGGGTTAAAACAGAGTCCAAGATGGTCGCCGCTGACCCTGAAAATCAGGAAGCCATTGATCAATAATTTAATTGAACAATAATTAGGTATTTAACCTCATGTATAGTTATAGCTTCAAGGAATCCATTGTTGTCACCACATTTATGATTTGGACACTGAATTTCTAGTTCCAAGATGCCGGACAATATGACTGCCAACACTCCCAAACGGTTTCATATAGGACAGTGAGCTTTTGCTTCATTTTTCGCTGTTTTCTTCATTAAATAGTAGTTTGACCTTTTTCAGCTTAGTCCTTGTAAGGTTTCCGAATTGCAAATATCCAGAGAGTTGATAGCATTGTTATAAAGGCTGCTGTAAGATACACTTAGAATCAACGCAAGAAAAGTGGTTTCTCCAAACTCTTACTGAAGAGATGTGCACGTGTGCTTACTGGGACTCTCAACAGCAAGTCTGATTGCCTTTTCTTCAGGACCCAGATTACCCTTGGAGGTCCCTACTGCAGCTAGGTCAAGAGAGACTCCTTTGCCAAGACCATCCTCGACCATCCTCGACCATCCTGGTAGTTTACTGTAAAAGGGCGAGTAGAGTACTATAGCCACTGTCTACATACATGCACTGTCAGTTCCCACAATAGGTATGATGCGTCACTACAGTTTCAGGGCTAAACGGATAAAACACAGAAAATGCGGAAAGTCTAAAGATGTCTAAAGATCAAGCGCAGACAATCTTCATGACGTGTGTATATCTTGAGATGAATAATGAACAACTGACAATTTCATGCCTTCATGAAGGAGTATCTGAATCCGGCTCTAAGTTCACACCTGATATACTTCTAACATTACTTATCTTTAATTATATATTTTTTTATAAAATTCATATACGATTTAACAAGTTGTTACAAAATGTTGCGGTTGAATAATACAAAAATAAAATTTTTAATTTATATAAAAATATATAGGTACATATACAGAAGTAATAAAGAGTGAAAAAAAAGCTTTTATTGGAAAAGAACTGAACTTAAATTTTCTAAAAATAATTTTTATTCTAAAAATTGAATTTAAAAGTTTTATCCAAGATCTGGTAAAAAAATTATAATTTCTCCTGTTGATCTTCCACGTTACTGCCGTTTATGGAAGTGATTATAAAAAATTTCAAAGAGAATACCGATCTACTACCTTTTATATTTTCAGTGACAATTTTTTATAAATGGGAGAGAACATTTGAAAATGTATATGAGAAGGGAATATGGGTTTGATATGCATCTTTGGGACGTTCTTGCCACCATCAGTTGTTACACAGATTATTAGCTGCTAACACTTGTTGATCCCATGTATCAGAAATCTTCCCTATGAGGATAGACTGAGGGCCCTGAATCTGCACTCTCTAGAAAGCTGTAGAATTAGGAGGGATATGACTGAGGTGTATAAATGGAAAACAGGAATAAATAAAGGGGATGTAAATAGTGTGCTAAAAATATCTAGCCAAGACTCACGAAGGATATAGGAAAGCACTGGTTTGGTGATAGAGTGGAACAAACTCCCGAGTACCGTCATAGAAGCTAAGACGTTGTGTAGTTTTAAAAATAGGTTAGATAAATACATGAGTGGGTGTGGGTTTGGTGTGAGTTGGACCTTACTAGCTTGTGCTACTAGGTCAGTTGCCGTGCTTCTTTCTTAGTGAATGTGACCTGACCTGACTACCTTAAAGCATTGGCTTAAGCCTGGCGAATTGGACCTGCCTCGCATGGGCCAGTAGGCCTGCTGCAGTGTTCTTTCTTATGTTCTTCTTACTTTGTACTTTGATCTTACTAAAACTATGAGCAACGAGAATGTGATGAATAAACGCAAAAGAGCGATATCAAACCAAACATATTTTCTATTGATTAATACACAAAAGCTTAGGATCTTAAACTCTACTTGGCACTGAATGTGAATAAATGGTTTGCAAAACCGACACGTTGATAAATGAGACACTTTTGTAAATATAAGTATCTTTATTCTGGAAGAAGTCACTGTCTGGTAAATGTTTCCAGAAAAAAGATACCCATATCTTGCAAAAGTGTCTCATTTGGCACTGGACTTCCTTCCAGACACCACGAAGCATGTGATGAATGGTTTTGAAACCAACAAGATGAAGGTTGAGACACTTATGCAATATACGGGAATCTTTATTAAGGAAACGTTTCGCCACACAGTGGCTTCATCAGTCCAATACAAAGTAGAAAAAGGGTAAGGAGAGGAGAAGTTTGAGGTAATCAGTCCCTCAGCCTGGAATCGATGTGTTCAGTCCATCACTCTTGTAGAAAGTACAGAATATGGCCGGAGAAGTGGCTAATATACTGAAGTCAGGTGAGTCGAAGCAGGAGGAGGCGGGATCAAGCTCTCCAACACAAGCTCAACCAGGTCGAGCCCTCAATCCAGTTCACACTAGAAGAAGTCGACAATGCTCTTTCTTTCCTTGATGTTCTTCTCTGCAAAGCTGGCCATGAACGTGGGCGAAACATCCAGAGACCTCAAGACACGTATTTCAGAACACCAGTACGCAGGCAGATGTGACGACCCAAGGAATGCCTGTGTTCAACACCGAAATTCACACAACCATTCAATCAACTACAGAAACGCAAGACATATCGCCAAAGAAAACAACACGCAATACCGAAGAATCCTGGAGTCATCACTTATCTGTATATCCAACAACTCCAACCAAAACATCGGCTTCTATACCATAGCTGAACCCCTTGCCAAGAAACATCTTCATCGCTTTCCCACATAAGAACATAGAATGGAGAAACACTGCAGATGGTCTACTCATATACTTGCCCAATCTCTTTTTTAAGCTACCTAGACTCTGTCACCCTACTCGGAAGATTGTCACATGTAGCATTCTCCACCTGACTCCATCCTATATATACCCTCGTGACTTGATAAAGCCCACTGTCTGGGCGAAACGTTGTCAATAAAGGATCACATTATACTGCTTATGTGTTTATTTTTCCATTGTGTTGGTATTTTATACCACCTGAGGAATGGAACACAGCAAATGTAGGCCCCAATTTTTTAAGAAAGGAGACAGGAGGTACTCAGCATTAAACTGAAGACCAGTGTCACTGACATATATAGTTTGCAAAGTCATGGAGAAGATTATCAGAAGAGTGGTGGAGCACCTTGCAAGGAATGAGATTATTCACGACAACCAGCACGGTTTCAGAGAAGAAAAATCCTCTGTCACAAACCTACTTGAGTTCTATGACAAGTTGACGGCAGTAAGGCAAGATAGACAAGAGTGAATAGGTTGCATTTTCCTGGACGGTAAAAAGTCTTTTGACACAGTTCCCCACATGAGATAAATGCAAAAGCTGGACAATCAACCAGGTATAACAGGAAAGGCACTGCAATGGATCAGAGAATACCTGACAGGTAGGCAACAACGAGTCATGGTACGTGACAGGGTGGCAGATTGGACGCCTGTGATGAGCAGGGTTCCACATGGGTCAGTCATAAGACCGGTGCTGTTTCTGGAATATGTAAATGACATGGCAGAAGGGATAGACTCATAAGTGTCCTTGTTTCCAGACGATGTTAAGTTAATGAGAATAATTCACTTGGATGAGGATCAGGCAGGACTACAAAAGGATATGGACAGGCTTCAAGCCTGGTCCAGTAACTGGCTCCTTGAGTTCAACCCCACCAAGTGCAGTCATGAATATCGAGGAAGGGTAAAGAAATCCGCAGACAGAGTACAGTCTAGGGGCCCAAAGACTGTAAATTTCACAGGAGGAAAAGGATCTTGGGGTGAGTATAATATCGAACACATCTCCTGAGGCGCACATCATCAAAGACTGCAAATCTCACTGAAGGAAAAGGATCTTGGAGTGAGTATAATACCGAGTACATCTCCTGAGGCGAACATCACTAAATAACTTCCTTCTGCAACATATGGGCTAGTGGCAAAACTAAGAATAGCATTCCAACACCTCATTGAGGAATAGTTCAAGACTCTGTACGCCGTGTATGTCAGGCTCATATTGGATTATGCAGCACCAGTCTGGTACCCACACCTGGTCAAGCACGTCAAGGAACTAGAGAAAGTGCAAAGGTTTCCAGTAAGACTAGTCCCGGAGTTAAGGGGCATATCCTACGAGGAGACGGGTAAATCGACTTGACGACACTGGAGGACAGGAGGAATAGGGGAACATGATAACGACATATAAAATTTTGAGAGGAATTGACCGCGTGGACACAGAGAGGACGTTCCAGAGATAGGACAAAGCAACAAGGGGGGGTCACAGTTGGAAGTTGAAAACTCAGATGAGTCACAGGGATGTTTGGAAGTATTTCTTCAGTCACAGAGGTGTCAGGAAATGGATTAGTCTGAAAAATGATGAAGTGGATGTAGTCCCTGCTCCATATATGGAGCAGGGATAGAGAGAGGACCTAGTAGCGACCAGTGAAGAGGCGGGGCCAGGAGCTATGACTCTGCCCCTGCAACAACAATTAGGTGAGTGCACCCACACATCTACGCACACACACACACAATACGCATACATATACAAAACACAAACACACATAAAAACACTCACTGTTCCATCTTTTTCATCACAGCAACTGTCATAACAACACTTGCTTCCGGCGTTGAGACATCATAATAACAATGACTTCCGTGACGACCCCCGCGACTCTGGTGTCTCAAAAGTGGTTTGTCACCCGAGCCAGGTTCCTGCCAGTGATCCCAGCAGCTTCCCAGCAGGTACGTCATGATGACACGAGGCAGGAGCATTCCAATGACACGAGGCAGGAGCATTCAAATGACACGAGGCAGGACCATTCCAATGACACGAGACAGGAGCATTACAGTGAAACGAGGCAGGAGCATTCCAATGACACGAGGCAGGAGCATTCCAATGACACGAGACAGAAGAATTACAGTGACACGACGCAGGAGCATTCCAATGACACGAGGCAGGAGCATTCCAATGACACGAGGCAGGAACATTCCAATGACACGAGGCAGGAACATTCTAATAACACGAGGCAGGAGCATTCCAATGACACGAGGCAGGAGCATTCCAATGACACGAGGCTGGAGCATTCCAATGACACGAGACAGAAGAATTACAGTGACACGAGGCAGGAGCATTCCAATGACACGAGGCAGGAGCATTCCAATGACACGAGGCAGGAACATTCTAATAACACGAGGCAGGAGCATTCCAATCACATGAAACAAGAGCATTCCAATGACACGAGGCAGGAGCATTCCAATGACAGGAAAGAGTAGAATTCCAGTGACAGGAGGCAGGAGCATTCCAATGACACGAGATGGTAGAATTCCAGTGACACGAGGCATGAGCATTCCAATGACACGAGGCAGGAGCATTCCAATGACACGAGGCATGAGCATTCCAATGACACGAGAGGGTAGAATTCCAATGACACGATGCAGGAGCATTCCAATGACACGAGGCAGGAGCATTCCAATAACTCAAGGCAGGAGCATTCCAATGACAAGAGGCATGAGCATTCCAATAACACGAGGCAGGAGCATTCCAGTGACACAAAGCAGGAGAATTAAAGTCACACGAGGCAGGAGCATTCCAGTGACACAAAGCAGGAGAATTAAAGTCACACGAGGCAGGAGCATTCCAATGACACGAGGCAGAAACATTCCAATCACATGAGGCAAGAGCATTCCAGAGACCCGATGCAGGAGCATTACAATGACATGAAGCAGGAGCATTCCAGTGACCCGAGGCAGGAGCATTCCAGTGACCGGGGGCAAGAGCATTCCAGTAACAAGAGACATGAGCATTCCAGTGACACGTGGCAGGAGCATTCCAGTGATCCTAGGGAGGAGCATTCCAGTGACCCAAGGCAGGAGCTTTCCAGTGGCATGAAGCAGGAGCATTCCAATGACCCAAGGAATGAGCATTTCAGTGACATTAAGCAGGTGCATTCCAGTGACCCAAGACAAGAGAATTCCAGTGACATGAGGCAGGAGCATTCCAGTGACCCAAGGAAGGAGCATTCCAGTGACATGAGGCAGGAGCATTCCAGTGACCCAAGGAAGGAGCATTCCAGTGACACGAGGTAGGAGCATTCCACTGACATGAGGCGGGAGCATTCCATTGACCCGAGATAGGAACATTACAGTGAATCGAGGCACGAGCATTCTATTGACCTGAGGCACGAGCATTCTAGTGACCTGAGGCAGGAGCATTCAAGTGACATGAGGCAGGAGCATTCCAGTGACCCAAGATAGGAGCATTACAGTGACCCGAGACAGGAGCATTCCAGTGAACCAAGGCAGAAGCATTCCAATGACCGGGAGCAGAAGCAATCCAGTGACACAAGGCAGGAGCATTCTAGTGATACGAGGAAGGATCATTCCAATGACACGAGGTAGGAGCATTCCAGTGACACGAGGTAGGAGCATTCCAGTGACATGAGGCAGGAGCATTCCAGTGACACGAGGTAGGAGCATTCCAGTGACACGAGGCAGAAGCATTCCAGTGACACAAGAAAGGAGCATTCAAGTGATACGAGGAAGGTGCATACCAGTGCCATGAGGCAGGAGCATTCCACTGACCCGAGGCAGTAGCATTCCAGTGACCCGAGGCAGGAGCATTCCAGTGACCTGAGGCAGGAGAATTCCAGTGACAAAAGACAGGAGAAATCCAGTGACCTGAGGCAGGAGCATTCCAGTGACCTGAGGCAGGAGCATTCCAGTGACACGAAGTATGAGCATTCCACTGACATGAGGCAGGAGCATTCCAGTGATCCGAGATAGGATCATTACAGTGACCCGAGGCAGGAGCATTCCAGTGAACCGAGGCAGGAGCATTCCAGTGACACGAGGCAGGAGAATTAAAATGAAATGGGGCAAGAGCAATACAGTGACACAAGGCAGGAGCATTCCAGTGACACGAGACAGGAGCATTCCAGTTACCCGAGGCAGGAGCATTCCAGTAACACGAGGTAGGAGCATTCCAGTGACATGAGGCAGGAGCATTCCAGTGACACGAGGTAGGATCCTTCCAGTGATTTGAGGTAGGAGCATTCCAGAGACACGAGGTAGGAGCATTCCAGTGACATGAGGCAAGAGCATTCCAGTGACACGAAGTAGAAGCATTCCAGTGACATAAGGCAGGAGCATTCCAGTTACCCGAGACAGGAGCATTCTAGTGACACGAGGAACGAGCATTCGTGTGACACTAGGCAGGAGCATTCCAGTGACACGATTCATTAGAATTCCAGTGACACGATTCATGAGAATTCCAGTGGCACGAGGAACGAGCATTCTAGTGATATGTGGTAGGAGCATTCCAATGACCCAAGGCATGAGCATTCCAGTAACACGAAACAGGAGCATTCCAGTGACCCAAGGCAGGAGCATTCCAGTGACATGAGGCAGGAGCATTCCATTGACCCGATACAGGAGCATTCCAATGACCCGAGGCACTAGCATTCCAATGACACAAGGTAAGAGCATTCCACTGAAACGAGGCAGGAGCATTAAAGTAACCCGAGGCAGGAGCATTCCTTTGTCCTGAAGAAGGAGCATTCCAGTGTCACGAGACAGCTTCATTCCAGTGACCGGGGGCAGGAGCATTCCAGTGACACAAGGCAAGAGATGTGAACCGAGGCAGGAGCATTCCAGTGACCCAAGGCATTAGCATTGCAGTAACACGAGCCAGGAGCATTCCAATGATAGGAGGCAGGAGAATTCCAGTGGCACGATGAACGAGCATTCCAGTGACACGAAGTAGGAGCATTCCAATGAGCCAAAGCAGGAGCATTCCAGTAACACAAGGCAGGAGCATGCCAGTAACACGAGGCAGGAGCATTCCAGTGACCCGAGGCAGGAGCATTCCAGTCATATGAGGAAGGAACATTCCAGAGGCACGAAGCAGGAGCATTCCAGTGACCCGAGGCAGGAGCATGCTAGTATCACGAGGCAGGAGCATTCCAGTGACCCGAGGCAGGAGCATTCCAGTGACCCGAGGCAGGAACATTCCAGTGACACGAGACAGTCCGGGGGCAGGAGAATTTTAGTGACACAAGGCAGGAGCATTCCAGTCATATGAGGAAGGAACATTCCAGAGGCCTTCCAGTGACCCGAGGCAGAAGCATTTTAGTGAACCGAGGGATGACTATTCCAGTGACACGAGGTAGAAACTTTAAAGTGACACAAGGAAGAGCATTCCAGTGAAACGATGCAGGAGTATTCCAGTGATCCATGGTAGAAGCGTTCCAGTGACATGAGGCAGGAGCATTTCAGTTACATGAGGCAGGTGCATTTCAGTGACAATACCTTTGATATACCTTACCTTTATACCTTTGAAGAGTTTCGAGAGTATCTACTCTCTGAGCCCGGCCATGGGCCAGGCTCGTCTGGTGCTTGCCTGGTCAACCAGGCTGTTGCTGCTGGAGGCCCGCTGCCCCACATATCCATCACAGCCTGGTTGATCTGGCACCTGGTGAAGATATTTGTCTAGTTTCCTCTTGAAGGCTTCTACACTGGTTCCAGCCGTGTTTCGGATATCTTCTGGTAAGATGTTGAATAGTCTGGGACCCCGGATGTTAATACAGTGCTCCCGTATTGTCCCCACCGCACCCCTGCTCCTCACTGGGTTTATTTTACACTTTCTCCCATATCTCTCACTCCAGTATGTTGTTATGGCCGTGTGCAGATTTGGGACCAGGCCCTCAAGTACTTTCCATGTATATATTATCATGTATCTCTCTCTCCTCGCTCCAATGAGTACATGTTCAAGACTTGAAGGCGTTCCTAATAATTTAGATGTTTCAATG
>WNWK01035641.1:0-19641 GCA_009830355.1 Cherax destructor | reverse complement strand
GGGGTTTTGGATTAGCAAAGAACATTTATGAAGGGGGATTCAAAACCCGGCGGGCCCGGATTGAGTTCGGGGTGGAAGACAGGGGACTTAAAGGGGGGTGTTAATTGATTTAAACGTGGGGTGTAAAATTAGGGGAGGGGGAAAGGAAAAAGTTTTTTTTTCGGGCCCCTTGCTTGGTGGTGGCCCTTTTAATAAAAAATAAAAAATATTTTCCCTTTGGGGTGACGGGCCCTTTGGGGGAAAAGTTTTCCTGGGTGAAAAATATTCGGAAAAAAAAATATTTTTTCTTATGAAATATAGTTTTTTTTCTAAATCTAAATGGCTAAAAAAAATTTTTTTGCGTCAATACTTACGGAGATATGGAGGTTCAAGTTGACAAAATTAAGCTGACAGCAAAGGGATTTCGTTGGGTAATAGTTTTTTTTTTTTTTATTTTTTTCTTTTTTTTTTAAATTTTTTTTTTTTAAAGTAACTTTATGTCCTGTGAGACCAATATAAACCATATTTTGTATATATACACTCCTTGAATACTACACAATAACTGTTGGCTGACTGGCTGACCAGCTAGCTGGCTGGCTTGCTGACCAGCTGGCTGGCTGGCTGGCTGGCTGGCTGACCAGCTGGTTGGCTGACCAACTGGATGGCTGGCTAGCTGGCTGGCTGGCTGAACAGCTGGCTGGATGGATGGCCAGCCGACTTGCTGGCTTGCTGGCTGACCAGCTAGCCGGCTGACCAGCTAGCCGGCTGGCTTGCTGACCAGTTGGCTGGCTTGCTGACCAGTTGGCTGGCTAGCTGACCAGCTTGCTGGCTGTCTAGCTGACCAGCTGGCTGGCTGGCTAGCTGACCAGCTGGATGGCTGGCTGGCCAACTGGCTGGCTGGATGGCTGGCTGGCTGGCTTGCTGACCAGTTGGCTGGATGGCTGGAAGGCTGGCTGACCAGCTGGCTAGCTGACCAGTTGGCTGCATGGATGGTCAGCTGGCTAGCTGGCTGGCTGTCTCTATCTCACAGAAACACATTTATACATTTATACTTAGTGTAAATTACCTAGGATACACGTGAGAATATAATAATACAGTGGACCCCCGAGTTTCGTAAAAACTTCACTCCTGAAGTCTGCTCAAGTGCCATTACCGAACGAATTTACTCCCTTAAGGAAAAATTTCACGTAGGTTAGTCTATTTCAGACCCCCAAAAATACACTTCCACAAGAACTTACAAAATTATACTTACATAATTGCACGATTTCCGGGGTATTCGTTAACCGAGGGTCCACTGTAATAATAATAATAATTATTATTATTATTATTATTATTGAAGGAAGGTGTGTCAGTCTTATCGCAAATCTAATTACATAAGTGACATTTGAAGAGGGGTGAGGGTCCTCTTATCTTCTTTATTATCGCTAAACTAATTACTGTTGACATTTGATGCCTTCGCCTGCCTTCCTCAACCCCTGCCTCCCTACCTCCCTGCCTCCCTCCCACTCTCCCTGCCAGCCAGCCAGGGGTTAGCCTAGTCTTATCAAGAGAGATGACATTTGACAAATGAGGGTAGCTACCTTCGCCTGCCTTCCTCAACCCCTGCCTCCCTCCCTCCCTGCCTCCCTCCCACCCTCCCTCCCACCCTCCCTGCCTGCCTCCCTGCCAGCCAGCCAGGGGTTAGCCTTGTCTTATCAAGAGAGATGACATTTGACAAATGAGGGTAGCTACCTTTGCCTGCCTTACTCAACCCCTGCCTCCCTCCCTCCCTGCCTCAATCCCACCCTCCCTGCCTGCCTCCCTGCCAGCCAGCCAGGGGTTAGCCTTGTCTTATCAAGAGAGATGACATTTGACAAATGAGGGTAGCAGCCTTCGCCTGCCTTCCTCAACCCCTGCCTCCCTCCCTGCCTAACTCCCACCCTCCCTGCCAGCCAGCCAGGGGTTAGCCTCGTCTTATCAAGAGTGATGACATTTGACAAAAGAGGGTACACAGCCTTCCCTTTATTTGTTTTCACTGTTTTATCTGCCTGTCTGTCTGTCTTTCTGTCTCAGAGACAGTCACTATTGAACCAACACTGTCAGTCTGGATTTTTTGGGCTATCCTAGGTAATTTACACTATGTATTTATCCTCTGTAATTTACACTATGTATTTATCCTAGGTTATTTACACTATGTATTTATGTGTACTTGTGTGACAGAGCCAGCTAGCTAGCCAGCCAGCTGGTCAGCTAGCTGGTCAGCCAGCCGGGCAGCCAGCCAGCCAGCCTGCCTGCCTGCCAGCCAGCCTGCCTGCCTGCCAGCCAGCACTGCCTCTGCCGCCATTCCACCCCCCACCCCCTGTCTTCCCCACTGCCTTCCCCATCCAACCCACTGCCTTCTTCATCCACCCCACTGTCTTCCCCACTCCCCCACTGCCTTCCCCACTCCCCCCACTGCTTTTCCAACTCCCCCACTGCCTTCCCCACTCTCCCAGTCTTCCCCACCCACCCGACTGTCTTCCCCACCCACCCCACTGTCTTCCTCACCCCCCACTGTCTTCCCCACCCACCCCACTGTCTTCCCCACCCACCCCACTGTCTTCCCCACCCACCCCACTGTCTTCCCCACCCACCCCACTGTCTTCCCCACCCACCCCACTGTCTTCCCCACCCACCCCACTGTCTTCCCCACCCACCCCTCTGTCTTCCCACTCATCCCACTGCCTTTCCCACTCCCCCCAATGTCTTCCCCACTCCCTCCACTGCCTTCCCTACTACTCACACTGCGGGAGTGAGGTATTCCTTACCGCATGGCTTGGTGACAAAGGTGCACTGAATTACCACTCCCACAATGCAATGCGGGTGCATAGATTTTTTTCATACTGCGCACACTTACCACATAGACCCATTCTATCACATGCAGGCTTACCAGCTTTCTTCCCCTCGATTTGAAGCCGCTAGAATTTATGCGTACTAGTATGGCACCAACCCCTGCTTGTAAAACGTACTAGTACGGCACCGACCCCGAAAGGGTTAAACTATTTTATTTGTCAAAAAATGAAAAAAAATCTATTTATTTTTTCTAAACATGGGTTATCTCTTAATGAGGCAAGGTGTCCCCATTAATTGTTTTTCATTCCATATCTGTCTTGCCAGAAGTGCATAGACATCACAGTTCGTATGACCCTTCAAACTGCAAGATCCCCTTCCCTCCTTCAAGATGCAGACAATGTAGTACAGTGGAACCTCGGTGCTCAAACAGCTCCCTACTCAAACAAAGCTTAGCACTCGACCAAACAAACGTGACCTGCCAGAACTTCGCTGTAAACTATTTTGTGTTTCTTTGAATTTTTTGGTGTTTTTTATATTATTTGTATAAATAAGTCACCATGGGGCCTACAAAAATTAGTGATAACCAACCAAAAAGAAAATTGGTTGGGAAGAATTTGTTCGATACTCAAAAGGATCGGCACTCGAACAGCCTTCTGGAATGAATTGAGTTCAAGTACCAAGGTTCCACTGTACTACCACCTCCAGGACTCAAGTCTGGCTAACCATTTTTCCTGAATCCTTTCATAAATGTCACTCTTCTCACATTCCAGCAGCATTTGAAGCCATAAAAGCCACTTGTCTCCACTCATTCTGAACTAACAAGTTCACACAAGGCTGTTGGATACTCAAAATTTCTAACCCTTCCTGGGATGACCTTTACCTTGCCTTCCTTCCAGCCCAAGTTTATACACCCTCTTCATCATCCTATTCTGCCATGTCCTCTCTAAATGCCCAAACCATCTCAACAATCTCTCCTCAGCCCTTTGAATTATATCTTTGGTAGCCCCACACTGTCTTCTAATTTCTGCACTTTGAATTCATTGCATAATATATACGTATACTACACCATATGTTGCTCTCAGATATGATACCTCCACTACTTCTAGCTTCCTCCTCACTGCAACATTTCTGGCCCATGTCTCAGTCATATAAATGTGTTATTACCCCTGTACTCTCTCCTTGTTCACTTTTTCAACAGCAAGTAAAATATCCATATTACCATGTACCAGTATCATTACATTTCATTATACTGTACAGTGGTCCCTCGGTTTTCGTGCATCTCCAAACTCGAACATTTATGTAAGTGCATTTTCGTAAGTGCTGTTGCAAGTGTATTTTTGGGGGTCTGAAATAGACTAACCTATGTGATATTATTTCTTAAGAAAGTAAATTCGTTCGGTAATGGCACTTGAGCAGCATTCTGGAACGAATTTTCGGCGAAAACCGAGGAGCCACTGTATTTGTAGATTTGGTTCTTTTTTAGTATCATTTAAAGTTTGCCAATCCATTTACTTACATTTTTTTTACTTAATCCTTTGAGGGTCCAGAGGCCAAATCTCTGAGTGACACCCAGGGTCCTTTTTTTTTTTTTTTTCCAAAAAATTTTTTTTTTATTTTTTCTTATGAAATGGCAGAGAATCTTTTTCTGAAGGTAATAAAAAAAATTACAAAATTTAATAGAAAATTGATGAAATTACGCGAATTTTGCTGTGTCAGCGATATTTACGCATCGTCGATTTTGCCGACGTTGACTCCCATTTTAGGCCATTTACATTATTCCAGTCGACCAAATTCTTAGTTATTTCACTAGTATTACTTCTATTTTATAGATTAAGCACAAGAAATTGCCTAGTCAACTGTTTCAGCTACCCAATAAAGTGATCGGAAATTGGTAATTTGGCCAATTTAACATAAAGTTCAAAATATTTCAATTTCAAAATAGGGTCCAGAATAAACAATGCAGTCATTCCTGGCACTAAACTAACATTTCCTCTGTTTATTAGTTGTTTTCAGTCTTTACAAATGAATTCCATTTTGATTTTTTATTCACATAATGAATATTCACACCAAACAATAGAAGATTTACTGCTATGCAGTATTGTAATAATTGTATAAATAATATCAGCACATTCATGAACATATATTAGACCCACCAACTGACATCATTTGTTTACTCTTGAACATCAGCAAAAACTGAACATCTCCGCTCAGTTTCAAGCCATTTTCAGTAATAAAACCAATCAAAATCATCTCTGTTTCTGTAAGATATCTTCCATTCTATCAAATGAGACCACAAAGTCGCTGGTTTAATCCAAAAACATGCGTGCTGCAGTATTTCTCTTATATCTAGGCTCAAATTTACCTCTTACAGCTTATCTGAGTGAGCTGAGCTCAAGCCGTAGTTCTACGGCTTGGACCCAGGCTTCAAAGCCATAGAACTACAGGACTGACCCTCAAAGGGTTAAATACAGTGGACCCTCGAGTAACGAAAAAACTTCATTCCAGAAGCCTGCTCAAGTGCCATTACCGAACGAATTTACTCCCTTAAGGAATAATGTCACGTAGGTTAGTCTATTTCAGACCCCCAAAAATACACTTCCACAAGCACTTACAATATTATACTTACATAATTGTACGATTTCCGGGGTGTTCGTTACTCGGGGGACCACTGTACATAAGTATAGATTGTACAGTATTTTTTAATAATATACTTTGATCTTATCTATGTAATATGAATTTTACTATTACAGAATGCTGACCCTGGAAATACTCGAACATATACCTTAAAGTGTCCTTATTGTGATAAGCTATTCATCTATCCTGCTAAATTGGCAAGTCATGTAAGAACTCACACTGGAGAGAAGCCATATGGTTGCCCATTTTGTCCGTATCGTGCCACACAGCAAGGTAACCTCAATCGACATGTAAAGATTAGGCATCATGTTGATCAAGGGAATTGAGTTGTCAATGAAGTTTGAACTTTCTACAAATGTTTTCAGGGTTTAGAAACTTTTGACTATGCATGTTGGATTTTCTGGTCTTGTATATGAAATGAAAATACTTGTATACATTAATTGTGGAAGCATTCAGCAAGTTGTATAGCAGAAGTAAACAGTTCATGGATGTACAAAAATAAATAGATATTACTGTTGTTAATATTGTGTTTATTCCATATGGTATTTCATATTGAAATATAGATATTTTTTTTATTTTTTAGAGATTTAATTACATACTAAAATTTTATTTATTTTTTTTAACTGGCCGTCTCACCAAGTTTGAGCGACCATTATTCAGTTGTCATTCCAGAAGTGTGTAGACATAATTCAAATGACCCTCTGAATTACAACATCCTCACCCCTGAAAGTTTATTGGTTTGTAATAGTTGCTAGGTGATACAGTAACAGGCAGATGTTAGGTCTTCCTTAAATTTTTTGGCTGGTTCTGTTTGTAATCAACGGGGGTTTTCATCTGTGGATGATGTGACTAACAATTTGAGTGACGTTCACCAGACTTGCTATACACATTGCTTAGTCTAAGATGATGTACTGGGTAGTTTTAATAAATATTACACAGGCAGTGTTTTTTTTTTTACTACAGACAATTTTCTGTTTATTTATGCATCACTTGAGAACAATAAAGTAAATCTTAGATCTTTGATTTAGTTATATTGAATGAATTTTATTCATTCAGGTTTCACATATATTGTATATGCATCAAATGATTTTTATATCTCTAGGATAAGAATATTGTAACACTGTATGACTTTAATGCCTCTAGATCTCAGATAAATAATGTACATAAGGTCTTGGATTACAATCCTACACCATTTCCACTATTCATCTGATTAGTTTTTTCTGTTAATTCCTGAAATCCATTAAAAACAACATAAGTAACACATGAAATATATTAATACTGTATGAAAATAATTAAGCTATTATATGTCACAAAATGGCCAGTATTTTCTATTTCACAAAAATTTTCAGTGTACCTATTTAAAGTTGTTATAAGCGATTTATTGATTGGTGTAGAAGTCCAAAGGAACTGAATAGAACCATTAGAGACTGTATATTATCAATAACATCAAGAAAAAGAAATGGGAGTAACAAATTGTCACTTAATACTATCCTGGTTAAGAGTGAATTCTTCTTCCATATCCAGTAATGGAGTAGATGCTACAAGAGACTGTTCTAAATGGAAGTTTAATCTTTTCTGAAAAATTATCTCCATCTGGTTTGTACAGTTTTACTTAATTTTGGTAGATGTGTCCTGAAGGCGATACTTCAAGAATTCTTATTTGGGCCACATATACCAGGTAATTTTTTCAATATAAAGGGTATCATTTTATCCTAAATTTGGTATAAACATGTTCATTGACTTAAATATACCTGTATCTTGATGAACTTGTTACTCATTTTTTTTTACTTTTGTCATTTCTTCATTGCTTATGTTCAAGATAATGTCAGTAATTTCCAGGTCACTGTGTACAATAAACAAGCATTTCTGTCAAACTCAGTCCATTCCTCAAAGTCTCGGTATATATTTTTTTTTTTTCAATTTGGCTGTCTCCCACTGAGGCAGGGGGGCCCAAAAAAAGAAACACTCATCATCATTCACACTATTTCTGTCTTGCCAGAGATGCACAGATATGACAGTTTAGATGTCCCTCTAAACAGCAAATATCCCAAACACCTCCTTTAGAGTGCAGGCACTGTATTTTCCCCCACCAGTAATGT
Source organism: Cherax destructor (assembly GCA_009830355.1). Classification (NCBI taxonomy): domain Eukaryota; kingdom Metazoa; phylum Arthropoda; class Malacostraca; order Decapoda; family Parastacidae; genus Cherax; species Cherax destructor. The sequence continues at coordinate 12,118 of WNWK01035641.1, read as the reverse complement.
AGGAGGGCCTCGCTTATACAGCAGGTTAGGTTCAGGGCTGCTGCTGTAAAGCAAAAATTGATGTAAAGTGAATCATAACCTTTTTTCACTTGAACATTCACATAAAAGCCTGATAATATGTTTACACTATCTATATCAAGTGAGCATTATAACTAGGCCTAAAAAATGCATATTCAGTACACACATTACTTTTTTTTTTCAACGAACCAGCCGTATCCCACCAAGGATGCATTACTTAGCTTTTAGTGAGTGCTGAATATGTTTATTTAGGAAGTCTGAATAAATGAAGAATAGGTATAACTGAAAACCACTGTATTAGTAAAAGGCTGTAGAGTGGGGCCTGCCTGTATTAGCAATTATTGTATACATCCCTTTTCTTTCTTTCTTTCAACATGTCGGCCGTTTCCCACCGAGGCAGGGTGGCCCAAAAGAAAAAACGAAAGTTTCTCCTTTTCTTCTTTCTTCTTCCAACATGTCGGCCGTTTCCCACCGAGGCAGGGTGGCCCAAAAGGAAAAACGAAAGTTTCTCCTTTTACATTTAGTAATATATACAGGAGAAGGGGTTACTAGCCCCTTGCTCCCGGCATTTTAGTCGCCTCTTACGACATGCATGGCTTACGGAGGAAGAATTCTGTTCCACTTCCCCATGGAGATAAGAGGAAATAAGAACAAGAACTAGTAAGAAAATAGAAGAAAACCCAGAGGGGTGTGTATATATATGCTTGTACATGAATGTGTAGTGTGACCTAAGTGTAAGTAGAAGTAGCAAGATGTACCTGAAATCTTGCATGTTTATGAGACAGAAAAAAAGACACCAGCAATCCTACCATCATGTAAAACAATTACAGGCTTTCGTTTTACACTCACTTGGCAGGACGGTAGTACCTCCCTGGGCGGTTGCTGTCTACCAACCTACTACCTAGGACATCCCTTTGGCATATTTCATTAATTCAGCCCTTGGAATGGGCTCTGTATGCTGGTGAAGGGTTCTCAGTCCAAATAATTGGATCTACCCTCCCCTTGGATCAAACTTAATTGCCTCCTATTCCCAAGGCACTGTGATCCCTGTAGGTTTAGTGATTTCACATGACAATAATTATAAGTACTGTATAGTTATTCATTTAGCACCTTGAATTGGGTCTGAATGCCTTCCATTCCCCCAGGCACTCTATGACCCCTATGGGTTTAGTGCTCCCCCATGAAAGTAATAATATAATAATATTAATACTCATTTAGCAAATTCATTCATCTCTGATGACATTCATGCAACCTGACAAAATCTGTAATAACTGTATAATTATCAATAAGTCTGTTTGCTAGGGATGGGACAGTACCAAAAATTTTGCCATTACCAATACAGTGGTACCCCGACTTACGATATTTTTTCATTCAAGAATGCTGTTCAAGTGCCATTACCAAACGAATTTATCCCCATAAGGAATGATGTAAAATAGACTAGTCCTTTTAGACCCACAAAATTACACTTACAAAAGCATTTAAAAAAATAAACTTACATAAAAGGGTGAGTTTGGGGACCATCGTAAGTCGGGGTACCACTGTACTCAGTTTTAGGTTGATACCAGTACCATCAAAATTATCTGATACTCATCAGTACTGGTACCAAAACCTATATGATACCATCAAAGTTAGCCAATACCCACTAATGCCAATACGTACTTAATTTTAGGACAATACCACCAAAATTAACTGATACACACTGATACCAATACTTTGGCATGCTCCTAATATTTGCAGACTAAATCTGTGGCATGTATTCTTATAGTATGAGTACTGTATTGATAGCTTAGTATTCAACAATGATTCCAATTCCCTTTCTAATGGAATCTTTCTTGAATTTTTACTAGCCCCCAATTTCTTTAAATTCTGGAAAGCTTCTCAGGGCATTGAAAGTTTCTCAGGGCTGCCTGGCTTTTAATTTTCTAACTACTCTCTTATCCAGATTCTGGCTCAGGGATGTACATGAAGTGGCAATGTAACAGAAACATTGCTTATAATTCATTTTTTGAGTAGGCATGTGAGCAGAATATTGTCAAGCAGTAGTACAGGAGGGCCCTGCACATACAGCACATATTTTGGGTGTTCCACGTTTTTGTTGGCTTTCAACTGAGCCATTGTTTAACCCGCTGGTAACAATCGCCAGCGAGTGAAACATAATGAACAATGGCTCAATTTGAAAGCCAACGTAAACATGGAACTCCGAAAAGAAAGTGCTGTATATGCAGGACCCTCCTGTATAATCTTAAAATATGTAGGGAGCCTGATGTTTGCATTGAGCTTTTAGAGTGAATTGTAGGCAAAATTGATTCTCAAATCAGCTACACTTAAAGGTCTAGTGTAATCCAAACCCACTTTGTTAACCCAGTACAGTAATTAACTAGAGACTGGGTTCTACCCTTAAGTCACATGTGTATGTACTTTCTTCAGAGACAACCACAGTTTGTGTTGTTGGGGTTTATAGGGCCATAACCACAGTTTGTGTACTGTCAACATTACCACATGTTAGAACAGTTGTCCTCTCTGTTGATTCTTTTTTCACCCCAGGTGCTGATATTTCATCCTTATTAAGAAGAGAATGTAATTCCACACTTCCACATATTTTATGGGAGCACCATTATCTCAAGAAGACTTTTAGCCAAATGTTTTCACTTGAAGATATACCTTGACAACTTCTCAACTTGCATAGTCAGCCAAAAGCATGGACTTGACTTTTTCAATCTTCATTTGTTCAGGATATAACCTTGCCTTTTCCATCTACAGGCATACCTTCACTGGCAATGCTGGTAAATCCATTTGTATTTTACAGACTTTTTTGACATTCTTTCTCACAGGCCTACACAGTGTCTTAGGCTAAGATAGATTATTATTATTACAGTAGGATCCCACTTATATGGCAGGTTAAGTTCCAGGCTATCGCTGGAAAGCAGAACGCCATTTTTTTCCACTTATAAATTTATATAAATGCCAGATAACAAGTTTACATTAACACATTAAGTTAGCAATAGAACTAGGCATTTTAAAAACAATTAAGTAAAATACACACACAGTACACTCACTACTTATCTTAAAATATTTGTAGTCTTAATGTAGGGTGAGAGATGAGTCGTGTTTATTGTAAGAGGTCAGGTATAGTAGGTAACGTAGCCCACCTGGCCACCCCACCCACATGTAATATACTACGACATTTAAAGTGCCCCAGAGCGATAAAATATATATATGGCACACGCATTACTTACCTTAAAATATTTGTAGTGTTAACGTAGGGTGAGAGGTGAGTAAATGAGATAAAAACGAATAAACGAGAGAGAGAGAATGAATAAATGAGAGGACAGAGCTGCAAAGTATGTAAATAAGCAGACGAACATGTCTGGTTATGGTTGATACACGTTCATTTCCATGTTTACGAAGCTTATACCATTGTGTACATTGTGTACAAGTTGCCTCCACATTGGTACAGTAGAATAAATAAAGAGCAACACTCCCATTCTCATGTAACACACCATTTTTAGAAGGAATGACGCTCTGAGTGAAGACATATGAAAGGAATAATTTTCACCAGTTACCCCCAGTAATGCTATTGTGTACACATTTTCTTTGGTGTTGGACTAGAGAAAATGTTATTCTTTCCGACACTGACAAGATGACTGGAAAACCATCTTATTTATGTTTATTCTACTGTGGGGTGTATTTATCATGTTTGTATGTTATGTTGCGTATTTATTATATATTTTTGAAAAAATATCGTAGATGGATTAATGAAAATGTGTATATTAACGTAATATACAACATTTAATGCACCTCAGAGTGATTATTATTGTGTACAGTACCTGCATGCCAGCACAGTGTGTAAGTTTATTTAGGTACAGGTACACATAAGTATGATTATCAGAGTACAGTAGACCCTTATATTACACTGTAGTTACGTTCCTGAAAATGCCGTGTTAGATAAACTGAAGAACTTACAGGAAAAATAGGGTTACATACTTGGGAGCCCCCAAAAAGCCAAACAACTTTTTTTTTTAGAACTTCAGATCTTACAAAAATAAAAATGAATATGTAATTGTTGTTCATTGTCATGATGTATTATGTTGTTTTTATTGCTTAAGACTACAAATGCAACAGAAATACAGTGGACCCTCGGTTAAAGGCCGTAATCCGTTCCAGAAGCTTGGCCTTAAACCGAAATGGCCTTTAACCGAAATAATATTCCCCATAAGACTTAATGTAAATACAATTAATTCGTTCCAGACAAAAGTATTAAAAAAAAAAAAAATTAACATTTAAATCAGTATTACATACCTTTATTGAAGACTAATGCTGGCTTCTGGAAGATAGGGAGGAGTTAGTGTTTGGAAGGGTAATCCCCCTCCATAAGGACTTCAGGTAGCAAAGCTCTCTCTGTGGTCTTTTAATGCCACTAGGATCAGCTTAAAAGAAAGGTGAAGAGAGTGGTGAGAGATTGCAAAAGAAGAGCGGATGAAAGAATGGGAGAGGCTCTGTCAAGAAATTTTGCTGAAAACAAGAAAAATTATGGAGTGAGATAAACAAGGTAAGAAAGCCTAGGGAACAAATGGATTTGTCAGTTAAAAACAGAGTAGGGAGTTAGTAGATGGGGAGCTGGAGGTATTGGGTAGATGGCGGGAATATTTTGAGGAACTTTTAAATATCGATGAAAAAGGGAGGCGGTAATTTCATGTACTGGCCAGGAGGTACAACATCGTTTAGGAGTGAAGAAGAGCAGGATGTGAGTGTGGGGAGGTGCGTGAGGCATTACGTAGAATGAAAGGGGTAAAGCAGCTGGAACTGACGGGATCATGACAGAAATGTTAAAAGCAGGGGAGATATAGTGCTGGAGTGGTTGGTATTTTTGTTTAATAAATGTATGAAAGAGGGGAAGGTACCTAGGGATTGGCAGAGAGCATGTATAGTTCCTTTATATAAAGGGAAGGGGGATAAAAGAGTGTAAAAATTATAGGGAAGAAGTTTACTGAGTATACCAGGTAAAGTGTATGGCAGGGTTATTATTGAAAGAATTAGAGGTAAGACAGAGAGTAGGATTGCAGATGAGCAAGGAGGCTTTAGAGTGGGTAGGGGATGTGTAGATCAAGTGTTTACAGTGAAGCATATACAGTGGACCCTCGGTTAACGAAATTAATCCGGTCCAGGAGCTATTACTTAATCTGAATCTTTCGTTATCTGAAACCTTATTTCCCATAAGAAATAATGTAAATACAATTAATTGCTTCCACAAAAAATAATCACTCAAAAAAAAAACAATAACATTTACTTACCTTTATTGAAGAGTTGCAAACATCTGGAAGGTAGAGTTGCTGACAGGGGCAGGGTGTTAATGGTTGGAAGGAAATCCCTCCAAAAGGACTTCAGGTAACAAGTCCCTCTCTGGGGTTACTTCCTTCTTTTTCTTTTTAATGCATGCCTGCTACACTCCTGCATGCCTGCTACACTCCCTGCATGCCTGCTACACTCCCTGCATGGCTGCTCACACTCCTGCATGCCTCTACACTCCCTGCATGCCTGCTACACTCCCTGCATGCCTGCTGCACTCCCTGCATGCCTGCTACACTCCCTGCATGAATGCTACACTCCCTGCATGAATGCTACACTCCCTGCATGAATGCTACACACACTGCATGAATGCTACACTCTCTGCATGAATGCTACACTCCCTGCATGCCTGCTACCACTGGGGTGCCACTAGGAAGCTTCTTTGGACCCATGGTGACTTATTTCACAGTGACAATCACTAAACCACCAAAAAAGACACCAAATATATTGTGAATCTTTGAAAGAGCGCGCTAGGTAATGTTCTCTCAATGGTAAACAACGCTTCACTGGCGTCCTGCGCTTGCGCGGAGCAGGCGGACACGTCTAATACCTTTCGGTAACTGAGAAATTTTTCGCTAACCGATTCCGAAAAAAGCTTACGTTTTCCGAAACTCGTTAACGGGACCTTTCGTTAACCGAGGGTCCACTGTATGTGAACAGTATTTAGATAAAGGTAGAGAAGTTTTTATTGCATTTATGGATTTAGAAAAGGCATATGATAGAGTGGATAGGGGAGCAATGTGGCAAATGTTGCAAGTGTATGGAATAGGTAGTAAGTTACTGAAGGCTGTAAAGAGTTTTTATGAGGATAGTGAGGCTCAGGTTAGGGTGTGTAGGAGAGAGGGAAAGTACTTCCCGGTAAAAGTAGGTCTTAGACAGGGATGTGTAATGTCACCATGGTTGTTTAATATATTTCTAGATGGGGTTGTAAAAGAAGTAAATGCTAGGGTGTTGGGGAGAGGGTGGAGTTGACACAGTTACTTTTTGCTGATGATACTGTGCTTATGGGAGATTCTAAAGAAAAGTTGCAAAGGTTAGTGGACGAGTTTGGGAGAGTGTGTAAAGGTAGAAAGTTAAAAGTGAACATAGATAGGAGTAAGGTGATGAGGGTATCAAACGATTTAAATAAAGAAAAAATTGATATCATATTGAGAGAGGGATTATGGAAGAAGTAAATGTTTTCAGATATTTGGGAGTTGACGTGTCAGCGGATGGGTTTATGAAGGATGAGGTTAACCATAGAATTGATGAAGGAAAAAAAGGGGAGTGGTGCATTGAGGTATCTGTGGAGACAAAAACGTTATCCATGGAGGCAAAGAAGGGAATGTTCAAAGTATAGTGGTACCAACACTCTTATATGGGTGTGAAGCATGGGTTGCAAATGCTGCAGCGAGGAGGAGGCTGGAGGCAGTGGAGATGTCCTGTCTAAGGGCAATGTGTGGTGTAAATATTATGCAGAAAATTTGGAATGTGGAAATTAGGAGAAGGTGTGGAGTTACTAAAAGTATTTGTCAGAGGGCTGAAGAGGGGTTGTTGAGGTGGTTTGGTCATTTAGAGAGAATGGATCAAAGTATAATGACTTGGAGAGCGTATAAATCTGTAGGGGAAGGAAGGCGGGTAGGGGTCGTCCTATAAAAGGTTGGAGGGAAGGGGTAAAGGAGGTTTTGTGGGCGAGGGGCTTGGACTTCCAGCAAGCATGTGTGAGCGTGTTAGATAGGAGTGAATGGAGACGAATGGTTTTTGGGACATGACGATCTGTTGGAGTGTGAGCAGGGTAACATTTTGTGAAGGGATTCAGGGAAACCAGTTAATTGATTTAGTAGGACTTGAGTCCTGGAAATGGGAAGTACAGTGCCTGCACTTTAAAGGAGGGGTCTGGGATAGTGACAGCTGGGAGGGATTATTCTCAGCTGTCGTATCTGAGCGCCTCTGCAAAGACAGTGATTATGTATGAGTGTGGTGAAAGTGTTGAATGATGATGAAAGTATTTTCTTTTTGGGGATTTTCTTTCTTTTTGGGTCACCCTGCCTCGGTGGGAGACGGCCGGCTTGTTGAAAAAAAACAAAAAAAAAAGGATCAGCTTAAGAGTCACTCCACCAACTACACTCATTGCATGCCTGCTACACTCCTTGCATGCCTGCTACACTCCCTGCATGCCTGCTACACTCCCTGTATGCCTGTTACACTCCCTGCATGCCTGCTACACTCCCTGCATGCCTGCTACACTCCCTGCATGCCTGCTACACTCCCTGCATGCCTGCTACACTCCCTTCATGCCTGCTACACTCCCTGCATGCCTGTTACTCTCCTTGCCTCTATGCCTGCTACTCTCCTTGCCTCTATGCCTGCTACTCTCCTTGCCTCTATGCCTGCTACTCTCCTTGCCTCTATGCCTGCTACTCTCCTTGCCTCTATGCCTGCTACTCTCCTGCCTCTATGCCTGCTACTCTCCTTGCCTCTATGCCTGCTACTCTCCCTTGCCTCTTTTGCCATGCCTGCTACTCTCCTTGCCTCTATGCCTGCCTGCCTTGAATTCTATCATGTTTCTCACTTTCTTTACCAAAGGAACTTGACTAAGAACTTTCCTTGGGGCCATGGTGACTTATTTCGCAGTTGCACTTGATAAATAACCACCAAAAACAATGGATTATAGCAAAATGTTTGGCTGAATGAGCAGAAGCTTCCTCACGCACCGAGAGACACAGGCAAACTGAAGCACAAGCGGCCCCAGGAAGTGGACGAACGCATCCCATATGGCCTCTAACCAAAAACGGCCTCTAACCAGGAGCCAAAACCGGCCTCTAATCGAGTTAGCCTTTAACCGAGGGTCCACTGTAATAGTATTTCTAACCTTAAATTGTGGGTGCTGATGTTTGTCGATGATTGTGAAGAGAGTGGAGTTATGTTGTGGCCCTACCGGGCTGAGATAGATGGTAGAGGTTCTTGTACTGAAGTCGGTGGTTGTACTGGAGTGTGCATAAATTCTGTAATGAATTTCTGGGCTATTTTACCCTACAGTACATTATACAGCTGATGATAAGGCATCAGCTGCTCTAGACACCATTTCAGAGCACTGTTTCTAGATTTGTAAGGGTCCTCTTCAGTGAAAAGTCTAACTTTAAGTCACTAAAGTCAATAAGTCAAGTCAGTCAGTAAGTCAATCAAGTAAGTCTGTCAAGTAAATCTATCAAGTAAGTCTGTCTGTAAGTCTGTCAAATAAGTCAGTCAAGTAAGTCAGTCAGATATTCATCACACAAACTTGTATATTTACCTTATTCTTTTACACTGTACAAACTGGAGACAGTGGTTTCACCCACAGCAAGGCGGCAGCCTGAGCTAGGGAAATATCCCACGGGCGACGCTCCAAATTTTTTCCCCTCCCGCAAACTGAACCATGTTAAGTTAATTTTATTAAGTATTGTATAAAATTATGCCACAATTTTTCAGTAGTGTAATAACCAAAACATGCCAAATAAATTCGTGTAATATAAGGGTCTATATATATCCAGTGGACCCCCGAGTTTCGGTCACCTCAAAACTCGAACAATTATGTAAGTGTATTATTGTAAGTGCTTTTGTAAGTGTATTTTTGAGGGTCTGAAATGGACTAACCTACTTTACATTATTCCTAAGGGAGAAAATTCGTTCGGTAATAGCACTTGAGCAGCCTTCTGGAACGAATTATGACCGAAACTTGGGGGTCCACTGTACAGTGGACCTCCACTATTCGAACGGCTCGGCAGTCGAACAAATCGTCATTAGTACAAGAAAATCAATATCGTCATGCGAAAAAATTATCGCGAGTCGAACAAATGCGTTCGTGACCTGTCCGCCCAGGCGCTTGGGTTCCTCACCGCGCAGGCGTGGAGAGCCAGTCCCGCGTTGTTTACACTTGAGAGAACAATACCCTGCACGCTTCTCCAGACATTTCACACTTAATTAATTTTGAGTTTGTTCATTAAGTGCGACTGTGAAATAAGCTACCATGGGTCCCAAGAAAGTTCCTAGTGGTACCCCTGGGCTGATGAAAGTGAGAAACACCGTAGAAATGAAGAAGGAAATACGTAATACAAAAATACAAGAGTGGTGTGCGAATGTGTGATCTTGCCAGGATGTATGGCAAAAACAGGTCAACTATCGCTCATCCTGCTTAAGAAGGAAGAAATTAAGGAAGCTGATGTTGCAAAAGATGTTACTGTGCGAGCCAAAAATAGACCACAAATAATCGAAGAGATTGAGAAGTTGTTGCTGGTGTGGATCAAGGATAAAGAGTTAGCGGGTGATAGTGTGTCAGAGTCAATCATTTGTGAAAAGGCAAGGAACTTGCATGCCGAACTTGTAAAGAAAATGCCTGCAACCAGTGCTGATTGTAATGGTAGTGAATTTAAAGCAGCAAAGGCTGGTTTGAGAGATTTAAAAATCGTAGTGGCATACACTAATGTGGTAGGCATGGTGAGGCTGCCAGTTCAGACAAACATGCAGCTGAAAAATTCATAAACGAGTTTCAGGACTACATAAAAACTGAAAAAATTGAAACCTGAACAAGTGTTCAATTGTGACGAAACAGGCCTGTTTGGAAGAAAATGCCCAACAGGACCTACATTACTCAGGAAGAAAAGGCACTGCCAGGACACAAGCCTATGAAAGACAGGCTAACTCTCATGATGTGTAGTAATGCTAGTGGGGATTTTAAATTGAAGCTCTGGAGTTTTGAGATCAACCCTGGGTTCAAACCCCCACCGGTTTTTAGGGTTTTTTAGCTCTTTTTGCATGCGCAGAACATTTGTATTTAATGTAAATGTGGATATGACATCTTCACAATGAAGAGAGGGGTATCAAGTCCGTACATAAGACCCAGTCTCTCTGCAATGTTCACTTATCTAGATTCGTTCATGTTCAGTGTTGAACCTCAGCACTGACCCACCCGAACACTTACGACATCCACTCACCGCTCTACCGTCCCACCACCTGTTGTAACGCCCACCCTCAACCTGTTTTAACCCACCTCAACCCCTGTTGTTTAAAGCCCACCCCCAACCGTTATAACGCCCACCCCCAACCTGTTATAACGCCCACCCCCAAACCAAACGCCCACCCTCAACCTGTTGTAACGCCCACCCAACCACCACCTGTTGTTTAAAGCCCCCAACCACCATCTGTTGTAACACCCACCCTCAACCACCACCGTTGTAACACCCACCCCCAAACCCCCACCTGTTGTAACACCCACCCTCAACCACCATCTGTTGAACACCCCCCTCAACCACCACCTGTTGAACACCCACCCTCAACCACCACCTGTTTAACGCCCACCCTCAACCACCACCTGTTTTAACACCCACTCCATCCATCACCCACCCCCAAACCCCCACCGTTGTAACGCCCACCCCAACCACCACCTGTTGTAACACCCCACTCTCACATCCATCACCCACCCACTTTAATATTGTTCAGTCAGTAGCCACGTGCTAGTCACTCCAGTCCTGCTGGGAAAAAAACCTGTGGGTTCCCTGGTGGAAACCTTAAAAAGGGATCCATCAGTACTACGCAAAATGACAGGAAACATAGCAAGGGTTCTTCCTAAGTATCATACACACATACAATGGGTCTTCCCCCAACGTATCATACACATACAATGGTCTTCCCACAAGTATCATACAACATACAATGGGTCTTCCACAACGTATCTACAACATACAATGGGTTTCCCACAAGTATCCCCTAAAAACATACAATGGGTCTTCCCCCAAGTATCAAAAAATACAATGGGTCTTCCCACAATGTAATATTATACAGAATATAGTCATTCACTGATTATTCCTAAAGTTTAAGTATATACAATATAAAAGCCCACTGCCTCTTGTCTTTTTTCCCCCTACCTCTTCTGAAGAGGGACCCAAGAAAGGGATCCCCAAAAAAGATTAAACTGGGAGAGTTTGTGTTAGGATGAGGATTATACTGGGCACTGGGTTACCCACCTACCAAGACACTATGGAAGGTTGTGGCTTAAGACATAGGTAAGTTGAACCTGAATCAATGTTTTTCCCACCAACACACATCATCTTAATAAGGAGGGCATGAAAAAGTTTCTCAAATTTACCATGTTTGTATTTACTTGAGAAAAACAGCGGGGTATGTTGAACACTGATTTACTGAAGTCTACCCCAAAACTACTGTACCCACATCCACTACTGCATCACCCCCTACTGTACTCACATCCCATGTCCCCCAAACCACAATGTACCCCCCCACTACTGTACCCCACATCCCCTAATGTGCCCCACATCCACATTACCCCATCCCCTATTACCTACTCCCTTTTACATCCACTAATTTCCCACATCCCCTACTGTCCCAACACGTACCCCACATCCCCTATGTACTACATCCACTAATGTCCCCCCCCATCCCCCTACTGCCCATCCACTACTGTACTACATCCACTACTGACCCCCATCCACATTACCCCATCCTACTGTACCCATCCACTATTGTACCCCACCCACTACTGTACCAATCCCTAATGTGCCCCCCATCCACTAAGTACCCACACCCACTACTGTACCCAATCCCCTACTGTACCCAATCCACTAATGTGCCCCCTCCCCTATGTACTACACCCACTGTACTACATCCACTACTGTACCCACATCCCCTAATTTCCCCATCCACTCCCTTTTCATCCCCCTACTTACTACATCCCCTAATGTTCCATCACTACTGTACTCCCTCCACTATGTACCACATTCCCTAC
>WNWK01035640.1:0-19642 GCA_009830355.1 Cherax destructor | reverse complement strand
GGAAAAAAAGCAGCGTTTCAGCCCATGCTAAGTTTCAAGTCATGACAATGATCAAGTGGGGAGTGGAACATCATTTAAAGTTTCCTCCCCAATCTGGTTAGTTAAAATTGGTCAAGCCATGGACTCTGACGGGGAGTTGTTACAGATTGGTACTTTGACATTTATCTTTCTTATTTTGATGTTCCTTAGCTGTAGTCCTTTCTAATCTAATTTTGCTTTTAAAACAAATTTAAACCCATAATTAGTTTAAAAAATTTTAAGACATTTAACCACAGATGCTCAGACAGTGTCCGGGGTGGTTTATGAGTGCATATTATCTGCTATTTAGGAAAAATACCTTGATTTGGTTTTTGAAAATAACTAAATCACATATGAGGCCTACAACATTGAACAAATTGATTCCTTAATGTTTCATTTTTTTATCTACAGTGTTATTTGGGCTTATTCTGTTCTCCCATGATTCATATACTTACTTTAAGTTTAATATCCCACAGAATCTGAATGGAGTGCATAATAAAGATATCAAACTAACAAACTTATATACTCCAATATTGGCCTTCTTAGGTGCTTATATTATTCTGAAAGCCCTTTGTTGAGGTGCCAAATGCTGTGCTTTGTTTACTAATGTTGCATGACACGACTTGATCTTGTTTATGTAAACTTGTAGTGACCTTACAGGTTATGCCCAGTCCTTTTTTCCCATTTCTGACCATCAGTCCTCAATTTGGGATGGTTCAACTGATCTCCTTTCCCCTATTTTTGTAGCTTGAGTTTTCAATTGAACTAGTTATTTTTATTTTTATGTTTTCCTGCCCATAGCAAAAAATTTTTTTTTTTTTGTATTACCAGTTCTGTTTTTTTTCCTGAACAAAAATTAATTTTTTGGTGTTGTCAGTGAATATCAAAAAGGACAGGACCAAAATTTATCCTTGGGGGTTTCCCCATATTCTCTCATCATTGTTGATATCTGAATTTTGTATGGTACACTGACTTGTGTGACTTTTGGTTTCTCCCGATATTCTGTGTATTTTTTGTGTGTTTGTGTTTGTAAATGTAAAAAAAACATTAAGGGGGGTTCCAACTAACATTTGTGTAAGCAAGGTTTTTTAAAAATATGGAACTGATGGGGACATTCCTACACCTTATCCATAGATTAAGTTTGCTAAAGAAATTATTTTATTACCCCCTTTGATTGTGATACCACTATTATTCCACCAAATAATTTTTTCACTTTCTGGACCCACATCTTTTTTCACAACGTGGATAAGTACTTATGGTTATGTCTATAATTAGGGACATACTTAGCCTAATATTGAAATTGGATTTGACAATAAAAAATTTCCCTTTTACACAAAAACGAAAACACCATTTCCCTAAAAAAATTTGTACCCAAATTACTTTACACTAATATAAATTTGTGAGTTTAAATATCTTTATTATCCCCCCTCCCACCCTGTGGGGGTAAAAGATTAAAAGGGGTACAAATTGTACCCACATGTTTTACCACATCACCCCCAAGCAATCGTAAAAAGCGGGGCCAGGAGCATATAAGCAACCACAAATGGTGAGTTCAAAACAAAACACACACACACACACACACACACACCCCAAAACAAAACACACACACAAAAACACACACAAAAAAAAAATACACACAAAAAACACACACACACACACAAAAAAAAAAATGATGGTACCGGTTAACGATATTTTTTCATTCCAAAATCTGTTCAAGTCCCATTCCAAACAAATTTATCCCCAAAAGGAATAATGTAAAATAGACTAGTCCTTTTAGACCCCAAAAATACACTTACAAAAGCTTAAAAAAATCTTACATAAAAGGGGGTTTGGGGACCTCGAAACCCGGGGAATTTTTATTTAATGCACACCCATATTGCCCGCTCCCAAAATTTAATTCATTTTGTGTTTGTAAACCCCGTGATTTTAAATTCCTTCATCATTGATTAAGGAAATCAAAAAATACAATCTGAATGATTTAAGCACCCCTCGCAGGGTAAGATTAGAGGGTTTCTCAGTACTCGCAGTTAAGATTTCTTCTGGCCACAAAATACTCTGGTCAACAAAACAATACCCTTCTTTCAGTGCTGGTGAGCTTATATTTTTCCAGCAGTAAAAAAAATCAGACTTTTTAACTGATTTTGAAATTTTTAACCTAGTAGGCTTTTAGGGTTTTAACTGTTTCTGTTGATGATAAGATTATCATTGAAATGTGTGAAATGACTTTAAACCTTGATAATTTTGGGGCCCGAGGTAATAAATCCTGGGGCCCTTTTCTGTAGGAAATGCAGGAAAATCCAAAAATTTTTAGAAAGGGAGAATTCTTTAAGTTTATTTTGTAAAAATTGCAGATCTTGACAAGAATACAATATTGGAAAATTCTTTTAATGGAAAGAACAGAAAGACAAAAATGAATTATTTAATTTACAAATTTTGCTTAACATAAACATTTAAATGGACCTGCTAACAAGGTTGGTGCTGATGTTTTGTATGGATGAATTTTAACACTGCATAAGGTGTACCTTTCCCATCAGATTTGGTTAAAGATGACTAAAGGAACTATATATTTAAAAAAAATGTGCCTTGTGAATTTTTCCCATTTTGGTTGGACAGGCGTGGTGATCCATCTGATTAAATCCTGGGGAAAAAGGGTTTTTTAAATTTATTTCTCTGAAAATAATCTGAAGCTCTTTTTCAAGAAACTGAGCTGCTGATCTGACTAATACAGGCGATACTGACCACTCTGGCAAAATATTTGCATGTTCTCTTGTCAAAGGGGCAATAAAAAGTGGTGGTAAATACAGCTGACACTTACAGGTACAAAAAATTGTGATTAGAAATCCGAAAGGGGCATTGTTGATAATGAAGGACTCTTTTTCCAAGGTTTGGGTTGCACCCCATTCCCATTTCCCAGGCATTACATGACCCCATAAAAACCTTTCTATTATAGTAATAATTATGAGTGTGTTTAAGAGTGGGGGTGGAAGGAATGGTTGTTGGGACTTATGAGCTGTTGGGGGTGAGCAGGGTAATTTTTGTGAAGGGGTTCAGGGGAAAATATTAGCTGGACTTGAGTTCTGGGGGGGTGGGAAGTAAATGCATTCACTTTAGGGGGAGTTTGGGATATTTTTTTAGATGGGATCTAAACTGTTGTATCTATGCCCTGCAAAGACAGCGATAGGGGAATGAGGGTGAAAATGGTTTTTTTTTTTTTGGTCACCCTGTCTCGGTGGGAGCGGCTGGCTTTTAAAAAAAAAATTATTTGGGAAAACGCACATCAACAGGCTTTCAAGTTTTTTGCCACCTTGACAGGTTTGATATCACTAAGGGGAAAACCCACACAGTACAATTTTTTTTTATATTGTTATTTTGGAACCCATAAATGGCTTTTGAAGTTAAGGGCTTTGTATGTATAGTGTTTGAGAGTTGGTCCACTGGTGGTTCCCAGTGTCAGGTTTTGTGTTCCAAAGGGGGCCTTTGTGGATCTTCATTTGTATGAGCCTTTTGTAGTCTGAAGGGAGCAAAAGGGTCTGCTATAGATTAGTAGTAGACCTTTGTCGAAGGGCATATGGGTCCTATGACGTTAGTACAAATGTTATATATATGTACTGTTAACATTTAACTGAAAAATATTATCACTAACCTGAGTGTTTTCAATGTTGAGTTGTAAAAAAGAAGAGATCTCCCCTTTAAAAAAGGGTTTTCAACCTGGGTCAGCTCTTGGCTTTGGAGACAGCAAAAAAACTGGGTTTTCATCTCTGCTTTTTCAAACCAGTTACCAGTTGGCCTCTCTTCAAACATGGCCCAACCTTGTGGGGCAGGGTACAAGATATTATTCAACTATATGATGCCCCCCTAGATTTTCATTGATGTCCCGTTAGGGAAAGGGGAAAATTTTCTTTTTCCACATCAACCTGGCTGTTAAAAGGGCCAGCTCTGAGTCCTATTTGGGAAAAGTTATCTCCAACTATTACTGTGATTCCCTGCCATCCTACAACATGGACAAACCCCTTCTGATCTTTTTTAGATAAGCAAAATCCGACTTAGTCTCCCGACTGTTGATCAGGTTGTCATCTAGACATTTAAAATAGGGAAAAACTGTGTACCTGAAAAAATCTTTTCATCTTGGTCTTTTCTCTCCGGCTACGATCAAGCATATAGAGGCAGTCTTTAAAATAAATTTTTGAAAACAATGCATGCACTCCCAAAGTTTCAGGGACATTTAAGTTTTTGGATGCTGGACCAAGTGTCACTCATAACCATTACCCCAGTGCAGGTATGCTAATATTTTAAACATCTTCCTGAAAACATTATAATTCAAAAACACATTGTAACCTTTTAAAAAAAATAAACCTTTATCTTTATCTTTATGGGTTCATCCGTTTTAAACATTTTTTCAGAGACTGGGTTCATGAATAAGCAATTTTAATATACATCAGCCTCTCCTATTTTCGTGGGTTCCTTTTTCCCCAAGCCCCGTTTGGGAAAAAAATTCTTGCAAGCAAGGAGCATACTATAATGGTAGGGGGTTTTGTGTCAACCATCTTTGATATTGTTTTAATGTCCCCCTTGCCCATTTAAAACATTTTTAGTATATTTTTTAAATGTTTATCAGTAGTGGACTGATATTAATAAACAAATAGAGGAAATCAACTTATACAGTGGCCCCTCCAAAGACACCCCAAATGATTATGAAAGTATAATTTGAATACTTGTGGAAGTTTTTTGGGGGGGTCTAAAAGACTAACCTCTGACATTATTTAAGGAAAAATTTTCATAAAAGGGCATGAGAGGCTTCTGGAATGAATGTTGCTTTTGGGGGGCCACTGCTTTTTATATGCATACTGGTCAGAGAGCCCGTGTAAGTCCCAAATCATTATTGCAAAAACGTCACTAAGTGAGGGGGGGCTGTATATTGTTTCACCTCTTTTCCACAGCATTAGCACATGTCAAAACAGTTTTTTCTTTCCTTCAAATTTTTACTAAATCCAGTATTCAAACAGAGAATGTCATATATGTAAAAATATTTTCATAATTTCTCATCAGGAACATTATCAGTAGAAGCCCTTTCCCCAAATGTTATTTAAAGCCTGGTCTATCAACTTTTTTGAAAGTGGAACACTTTCATTGTGGAAATTGACAAATTCATTCAAAGAAAACATCTGCATCATGGCTGGCAGTCTCTCATAAAATCTTATGTACATATATCCAGATCTTTTGAACAATATTAATTCCTGAGAAATATTTTTGACAATTTTTTTTCGGGGTTTTTTTTAGTGGTAAAATTTATCCTTCCAGGTTTTTGTATTTGTATTTTTTGGGATTATCCAGCTTTTATATTGATAAAACCCAGCAAAGAAATTCAATTATCCAATTTTTTCTGACCCAAATCTCTAATTTTATGGTCATTATTTCTTATAGAGGTAATAAAAAAACCAAATTAGACTGACTTTTTTGAAAATATCATCTCTGAACCCAAAAAAAAAAATTATCTAAATCAGAAACAGCATTTATTGTGCATTTTATTTAGTATTATACAAATTTTTTGCATCCCAGAATCCCCCGGGAAAAACACCACAAAAACATATTTGGGGGGATGACTGTAAAAATATTATTCAAACATTGTATTCTATCCTAAGATAACACTAAAAAAAAATTTTTATCCAGTTCAGAAACCAAATTGATTGTTTTGAGCTCACTTTGATGCACTGATCACAAATCTCAGTTTGTTTAGTCTCTGTCATGTAAGGTTTTCCTAAAAATTTTATGATCAACATTTTGGTTATTGAAGGTTGAAGAACCACATGATATATGTTACCTAACAGTCATAGGTATTATATTATTCATAGATATAAGTGGTACATAAGTGGAAAAAAAACTAATCTTTTTTAACATTAATTCAGTGTGTGTGTGTGTGTGTGTGTGTGTGTGTGTTTTTATAAACCCTGCCTCGGGGGGAGACAGCCAGCATTTTAAAAAAAATCTAATAAAAAATAAAAAATTTTATTTTTTTTGTGTAGTATAAAACCTGAAGTTTACATGTAATAAAATATTGTTAAACAAAAAAAAGCCACTAGCATGCATGAGCATTTCAGGCAGAAAACCCAAATTTTTTTTATAGACTATTTAAAAACTAGACATGGGTTTAAAGGGAGGGGAAAATTTTAATTGTGTATACCTGGTAAAATTTCGGGTATATGTATGTATTTTACAGTGGGACCCGGTTTTTATTCACCCCCAAAACTAAACAATTAGTAAGTGAAAAGAGCTTTTGTAAGTGTATTTTTGGGGGGTCTGAAATGACTAATCTAATTTACATTTGTCCTTATGATAACAAATTTGTTGGGAACGGCACTCGAAAAATTCTGGAAAGAATTTTCAACAAAAACCGAGGGTCCACTGTATATACATAAATATATATGTATATGTTAACACAGAAATAACAAAAATTTTCCCTTTTACAATCATACAAACATTTATATCACAGTTTTCAGGTTATTTTGTTTGTGTTCAGTATGGGTCTCCCACACCAGTGTCCTGCAGTAGACAGGCATTAAACTGATCATCATTCCCCTGATATCTCTTCCCAAGATGATTTGTCTTGGTGAAATTGTTCATCATTTTTTTTCACAAAAACTGAATGTGTTAAATTTTCGTTTTTTAATTCATCCCCAAACTTAGAAACACATTTTAAAATGTGAACTAAAACCTTTGGGGTTTTAAATGTAAAACCCCATATACCAAATTTTCTTTGAAATTCAACCTTGTTATTAGTGAATTTCTCTGGGACTTCACTAACTACTGTAAGGTCCTGCAGTAGCACCTGCACCTGCATTGCTGTCAGGATTCGATCTTTTCAAAGTTTAATTTTTTTTTTTTTTTTTTGGTTCAATGGGGGAACCGAATGTACTAGTGGTGTAAAGATTGTTTTATCCGTGAATACATAGTTGTATATTCAATCTAAATAGTTACTTTTGTTTATTCCTTGCATGACATCATCAAAACTTGTGTTATAGCGCGTGAATGAAACATTGACAAATGATGTGACCCAAGCACCAGTGTCTAGAAAATATTATTGAAGCATTACCTCACCCCCTCAAACGAAACGGGGACAGAAGTCATAGGGGGGGGACGGACCTTTTCCAAGTCTTGAATTAACATAACTTGTACTGAATTTTTTATCCCTTGAAACGATTACATCAAAAAGGATATTTTAGTATTCTCTAAATTTTAGAATGATTGTGCTTGATTTGTGCATTGGTTTGGGGGTTGTGTAATTATATTTGTAGCTACAGGAGCAGAACTGAGTTTGTGGTGTCCTGTCTATATTTAAAAGATTTTTTCCAAAATTTCCCTTTGGGGTGGTTGTGGGTTTATTTCCCCCACATGTAAATCATACCATTTATCTACTATTTGTTTGTGAAGAACTTCCTGATATTCCTTCAAAACTTATTTTTTTTTCCTTTTGGGGTGTACTGGGAACTCTCTTTTTAAATTTCCCTTTCATATCTTTTTAAATAAATTTACACAGTATGTAATTATCATCCCTCCTCCCTTCCTCCAGTCACCCAGCAGGACTGTCTAATGCTTTCAGCCTTTCATCATAATTCACATCTTTCTGTACTAAGAGCCGTTCTGTAGCTTGTTTTTTAAATTTTTTTTTGTCTTGTGTGCTTTTTTTTCAAGTGTGAACACCATTCTGTGGTTGCATATTCTAACTATAGTCAGATGTATGATATGAGCAACTTCAGAGTTTCCCATTTTAAAGTTGGTCTTTTTAAAAAGAAATTTTCCCAGTTTTTTCATTTACGTAATCTTCTGAGATAGTCTTTTTATCACTTATGATTTCTCGGTTCCTCCCCCTAGTCTGATGCTTTAATGTTGTGTTAAAAATCTCTTTAAATTTCTCAGTGGCTTGTTTTCACTTTTTCCCATTACCTGGCATTAATCCACTTTTTTTTCGTCATCTAGTGATTACTCCACTTGCCTAAACCATCCAGATCTTCCTACCAGAGATATGCATTTGTGTTTTTTGTTTGTAAGTAATTGTTTTATTCAGGTATACACAAATACAGTTACATGGGGATTATCAAAATAGGTTTTTAAGGTAGAGAACCTAGGAAAACCCCAAAAAAAGTCAGACAAGGTGACTTTTTCCATTGAGGGTTTTTTTGTTTGTAGGATCTTTGCATCACTCGAACACGTTCACATATTTTTTTAATTCATCTTGAAAGTCATTTGAATAAATTAGAAACTTTATTAGGGAAAAACCCACTGCTTGTGACATCATTGTTTATTTTTCCTTTTAAAAACAGGAATTTTTATTTTACTGTAATAGTTTGCCTTATATGTACTGTATTCCTTTTTTATTCTTTGCAGTTTAGTTTAATTTTAAATTTAGGGAATATTGAAAACCTTAAGTCTAAAAAAAATGCAATTCACCCATTCATTTTGTTCTTTTTAATCATAAAAACTATTTACTAGTTAGTAGTTTATTGTTATAAAGTGATCCACTTTTCAGGGTTTTTCCCAATGCAGTAATTTGGTTTGTGGTTTGGAGTTCATATTTTCAACATCTAGTATCCTTTTTCTGTAAAAAAATATTCTGCAGTTCATTTTATTATTTCAAGCATTTTCTACTCCAATCTGATGTTTGTTGTCATACTTAATTTTTTTGTATTTTATCTTACATTTAGTATGTCTTTTCAAACTTAAAAAAGAGATTGGGGTCTGCCGTCCTCTTTTCCAATATATTTTCCTAGTTTTTTTCCCTTTTTTGCCCTTGAATTCATGCCCCTTCAGCTTTTTCCCTTTTAAACTATTCATTCTTTAGGTTTTTTGCCCCTTTTTTTTTTTTCTTTAATAAACTGTTTGATTCTTTTTTCATAACTTTTGGAAACCCCTTAGTGTGTAGCATTTTTTTGTCTGTCTCTTGCAGTATTTTTATTCCAGTGCTATTCAGCCTTTTTTTTGATGTTGTCAGCCTCCTACAAAAATTAAAAAGCCATCCACCTCACTGGTGACCTTTTTTTCCAAACTTGTAAAAAATTTAAATTGTCAAAAAGGAGAGAAGGAAAGAGAGAGAGAGAGAGAGAGGGAGAGAAAAAGAAAGAGATATAAGTTTAACCTTTCTTTATTTAACTTTTTACTTTGGGTATAGAAAAATTTAATAACCTTCAGTTCGGGAAAAAAATTCATTTATTTTAAAAAAAAATATGAAATTACAGAATGGGGGGTATAATTATGTTTTTTTTTTTTTTTATTCAGCAACTTTGTTGCTGTTGTATTTTCCCATCGGGTTGAAATTTCACCTCACTGCATCAGTGGAAGATATGCTACGGGCCCCACAACCCCCTGGAAACATTAAAGTTCTTTATAAAAATCTTTACATTTTTAGACCGGGGGTTTTAAACCCTTTTTTTATGATTACAACCCCCCAATGGTTTTCCCCAGTTGTCTCCATACCATCTTCACCACACTGTCGAAATCATTACCACCAGTCCTATTAGGTACCAGTGTGACTTCAAAAGGTGTCAATAGCTTATTTTTTTATTTTACATATGGATAGCTAGAAACAGAACAGTAGATAGTTTATTCTAATCTAACAACAACTTTGTTTACAATTGTTGGGAGATGGAGTCCCATACCCTCATTTTTTGGGTTCCCCTCCCCCCAGGGGTATAAATTTGGTTTAAAGGGGAACCCCCTACACTAGCCCCAAGAAAAAAAGAAACTGTTTGCTCTGTTTACCCCCACTCATTAATTCTCAATACTTTACATCTACGTAAATAAGTAGTAAATTTGGAGCAGTGAACAACAATTTTCAATCCGGGAGATGTCCATTGATAATTTGCCAGTTATCTTCAGAAATACTCTCCTAATACAGTTCCTCAAGTTATGAGCAGCTCCCAACCCCCGAACAATTATGTAAGTATTTTTTTTGTAAGGGGTTTTTTTGGGGGTCTGAAATGGATTAATCTAATATTCTTTAAATTTTATGGGAACAAATTCGTTCGGATCGGCACTTGAACAGCCTTCGGGAACGAATTAAGTTCGTAACTCTAGGTACCACTGTTTTTTCTCCACAGTTTTTCTATCCTCTTTAACTCAAAATTTTTTAAATTATTTTTTTTTTTTTTTTGGAAATGTTTGCAAATACACTTGTGTTTTGGTTTTCCAAAAATCCCTTTATTTATATCTGAAAATTCTTTAAATTCAAATTTTCAAGACTAACAAGTTTTTCATTTTTCTTTTAAACTTCTAACCCTTCATTTATCATCACTAGTTTTTTTTTTGAACTATTCACATGCTTTGTCTTTATTTTTGTCCCCTTTATGAATCATATTCCTAAAAAATTTGGGCTTAAATCTTGGAATGTTCTAAAGGGGATAACAGCTAAAAGTGCACATGTGTATGTGTTTATATTTTTATGCATGTGTGTTTTATGTATATTTAGTAATAAATTTATTTAGGGGAAAAACTTTTCAAAAGCCCCATTATCTATAGTGTCCCCCAAAAATTTTGGGAATATTCAAAATTTGTTGCACCTTGAAATAAGCCCCTTTCCCTATGAGGACAGATGTCTATTGTTATCTTTTTAATTAAAAATAACTTTAAACCATTTCAAACATTTTTTTCTGAATATACTTTATACAGTACAAAATTTATTTGTATAGTATATTAATTTTGTCTTTTAATTGAAAGAAATCCCTTATTCATACTGTTCGGGAGTACGACCTTTGGGGAAACTGACAAAACACCCACACTGCACCATTGGTTTATTTTCAAGATAATTTTAAGAATAATAGAACTAAAAAATACATATTTTTTTATTTATTTATTCATTAACTTTACAAATGGTGAATGAGTTTAAAGTTTTGACCAAACTCTCTGTTTTAGCTTGCCCCAAAATTTTTGGCCTGGTTCCAGAGAAATGGACTAAAATGTTCACTTTCGTATTCTCTTTTTATTTATATTCAGCCATTTTCAAACGTTTAAGGGAAAACTTTGGGGGAACCCCCCACCTGGAATTTGGGGGATTTTTGGGAAGGGGAAAATTCCACATGCGTTGAGTTTTTTAAAGGGGACAATGTTTAACTCTGTAGACTTAGAACTTTAAAGGGGAAATTGGAAAATTTTCCTATATACTATTTTCCCCCCTTTTTTTACCCTGTCCCATCTTTTTTACCTCCAGTGCTGCTTCGTAAATATGAATCTTTTTATGCTGATTTTCATTATGATTATCATAATCATATTATTATTATTATTTTTTCGTTATTATGATTATTATTATTTTCATTTATTATTATTATTATTATTATTAATATTATGATTATAAATAATGATAATATCATTATTATAATTGCTGTTACCAGTATATTTATTAACACAAACTAACACACATTTCGTATTCTTTCATATCCCGATTTCATTTTCCCATTTTCATTATTTTTTTTACTCTGGACTTTTTCCCGGAGGTAGTGAAGACTTTTATTTTCCTTTAGCTGGTTTGATTCAGGATCCATTGCACCTATTGGTTTGTTCAAGCCCAATACTCTTATACTCCTCTGGGGTCATATGAACGCCCACAGTATTTTGTCGATGGGAATGAGAAAGGGTGTTTAGGAAAGGTAGACTGTTTTTACTCGCTTTTATTACACTAAGAAATATTGTCTTCAGTTTAACTTGAAATGAATGATTTTTTCTAGGTGGTTTGCTTGCTAGTTTATTTTAATTATTTTTTTTATTGGGTATAAAATGCATACTGAGGGAAAAGGGTTTTGAGCTCGTTTTAAAGGTTATTCATATTGTGTAACCATGGCTGCTTATATGTATTTCATTTGCATCTCTGTATGGATGTTATTTTTTCCTAAGCTAATTTTTTTGATTTTGAGCCTATGCCTATAATGCTACTAAATCCATACTTGTTTTGGAAGAGTCTGAACACTCCACCTTGCTTAAGCTCCACCCACTGTGAATATGGCTTGGGACCCATACTACATGATGCTCCAGCCATCCGTATGTGCACATGGGGTTGTCTGTTGACCTTATGCTGGACTGAACCAGCAAACCCCCCCGATGTTTACACTGAAAAAATTTTTCCCCACAACCTCCGTGGAAAGTTGACTAGATACTTCTGCGTTATGAGAGTCCATTAAGTTCCCAATAAACCTGTGTTATGTCCCAACACATACAATGCACACTCACAACATTCATTCCTACATTCAGGTCTTAGCCATTAATGCCCCCATAAACTTAGTCAAAATTCTTCAGGGGATTCATTGTTGCTGTAATGACATATAAACCTGATTTGCTAGATAATGGGTTATGATAAACATTTCCTCAAAAAAAATTAACTAAATTTTATACATGTGTAGTATTGGGAAAATGATTTAGCCCTCTCAGCTTGGCACTATTTTTGGAGATCACAAGCAATACCACAGTGCAATCCAAGGTTCTCGATCTGATTATTTTTTAAAGGGGGTCAACATTTTTTTTTTTAATGGGAAAGTATTGCTTTTGCTAAGTTTGCATATCATTGTGCAGTAATGTACAGTATTTTAGGTTATCTGTGTTACCTCTTTTTTATAATCAAACCCCCATTTTTTAAATTTGATTATTCCAGAATATACCTGCACTAGACATAAATGGAATAGTTATTTTTTACTAGAAACTACAAAACAAAAGCCTACATACCGTAGGGGTTTATAGCAAAGATATCGTAGTAGAAGCTAATAGAAACCCTTTTTTTTTTTTTGCTGTTTATAATTGTTACTTGGGGTTTCTGATTGTAAACTTAATAACTAAGAAGCTGATATAAATTTCCCAAAAAAATGTTAATAAACTTGGGGATTAGAAAGTTTTACAGTTTGTCTAGTGATCAGTATACTATTAAAATGTTTTTGAACTTCTCTGTAAATGTCAGCCAAACAAAAAATGTATGTGGATAAGAGATGCATGATTTCTCTCTGTCAAACTAACTACAGTATGAAAACAATTACTCCAGTAATATCCATTATTCTGATTTTTCATTCTTTCTTACAAACAAAACAAAGCTTTTTTTTAGACCTTCCAAGCTAAAGCAAGTAATCAGTAATTTTGATTATGCTGGGAAATACCCATGGTTGTTTTTCCATATTTCAGCAAAGTATCCTAAACAAATGCCAGCATTTTACTGCAACTTAAACGTTTTGGGAAAGTGACTGTGCCACTTAAAAAGTGTACATAGAGATTTTGTCAGGGGTTTTCTGTCCTCTTTTGGGAATTCCTTGTTTTATCTTTTTTCTCATCAAAACATAGGGTTTTTCATTTTTTCATTATTGTTGTTAATGTATGTCATAATTTAATTTAAAATTTCTTAATAGACATTACCCTAACCTAAATAGTAAGTAGAAAAAATTTTCTTAAGCATATATAATAAAAAAAAAAAAACATTAAGAATATAGATTTATTTCAGATAATATTTTGCTTCTTCGGGATCAACAAAATCTAGGGGAAAAAACAGGGCAGGGGGCTTATGAAGGAAACGAGGGGGAAACTAATCAGATTTATGGATTAGATGCACACAAAGTCAGTCTGGAAAAGTAATGCAATTTTAAAGGGGGAGGTCACCATACCAAAAGGCCCAAAACATGTTTTGCAATTTATAAATTATTTTTGTGTGTACCATTTCGCTGACCCCTTTTCCTCACATTCACCTCTTTCCTTCATAAACAACTAATCCTTTTTATTTCTTTTTAGATTTTGAAGAGCTCTGCAGTTCAAAGTGTTTTCTGAAATAATGTCCAATTCCCTACTTGATTCTTCCACTCTTTTTTTCACTATACATTGGTCTCAGCACTTGTGCTTTTATAAGTTATAGATATTAAAACAATTGTAATATCATAAGATTTTCTTATATACAGAAGAGCCCCGTTTGTGCAGCAGATTAGGGTTTCCCGGGGTACTACTGTAAAGCAAATATCCCGTAAAGTGAAACATAGCCTATGCATATTGGGGCTGATAACATGTTTAAAAAATATCATATATTAAGTGAGCAATAGAGCTAGACCTAAAAAAAAGCATATACAGTACACACATTACTTACCTTAAAATATTTTCTTCCCTTTGCTTATAGTGAGTCGGGGGAATAATTTATTGTAGGAAATCTGAATAATTGAAGTTAGTTTAATATGTTTATTGTGCACCCCATACTATCCTGTGGGCAGTAGTCAAAAGATTACAGAGGGGGAATAATGGGTCCAGGGGCTTCCAAAAATTTTTATAGCTGAGCAAGTTACAAAGGTAATGAACTCACAAGTTACAAAGGTAATGATTGAAGAATGGGTACAAATGAAAAACCCCTGCATTACCAAAACATTAAGCAAAGCAATGTAAAGGAGGGGGAAAAACCAAGCCTTTTTTAAGAGGGGGGGAGCTTCTATAGTGTTAAAAGACAAAAGCAATCAAAGGAAATCAGGAAAAAAATTTTTTACCAATTTATGTTGCACATTTTGTGTGGGCTGTGTTGGGCGTTGCCTCTCCTCGTGTCTAATACCTTAAAAATATATCAAATGTTAAAAAAAATAGAGCATGTCATATTGACATTGAATATTTTTTCAAAAATATCATAATTTTTTCCAAAAATTTAAAGGGATAACATAAACACTGCTATGCACAAAATTTTGCCAAAGTTTCCAACGAGTAATATATTTTTTTGCCAGATTCAAAAATCCCTCATAAAACCATAACTTTTCATCTGGGTTTCATTTTTTTTTTTTGTAATTCAGGGGAAAAAAATGTTTTTTCAATTTTTTTTTTTTTTTTTTTAAATTTTTCTCGATGAGAAAAAAAAAAAGTTGGGGTTCCACAGTTAAAGGGGTTTAAAAAATATATATCAAAGGGAAACCCGAGACAGTATATCCCTGCAACATTGTAGACCCCCATTTCTTGATGAATGCTTTCCAAAAAAAAAAAAGTTACCTTTCTGCACACATATACCATAACATCATACATTAATGAATGAATTTGGTCCAAAAAAAACTGAGAAAACAGTGTAATACAAAATTAGTCATACATTGTTTTGGGGGTTGGTATCCATTTTCTTGACTTTGTTCATGACAAGCCAAATAATCACAGGATTTCATTTTAAAATAGGCTTATAAATTTTCCCCCCACAATCTCTGTTTATATTAGTAAAATTTTTCCTATAAATCTCAATATAAACCAATTTAGTTAACCCTTTTCGGCTTATGCGCCAGGGTTTTACGTACCAGTACTTTAAAACTAGCGGCTTCAAATCGAGGGGAGAGAGCTGGTAACCCGATGTGACAGAATGGGTCTATGTGGTAATTTCGCAGTAGGAAAAAAAAAACTATGCACCCGAATTGCATTGTGGGAGTGGTAATTCAGTGCACCTTTTTCACCAAGCCATGCGGAAAGGGAAAACCTCACTCCGGGGAGTGGAGTGGTAGGGAAGGCAGTGCGGGGGGGGGGGAAGACAGTGGGGGGGTGGGGGGAAAACAGTGGGGGGGTAAAAACAGTGGGGGGGGTGGGGAAGACAGTGGGTGGGGGGGGGGAAGAAGGGGGTGGGGTGGGCAAGACAGTGGGGAGAAGGTTTTATTTGGGTGGCTAGCTAGTTTGGCTAGCTAGCTGGCTCTGTCACACAGGTACACATAAATACATAGTGTAAATAACCTAGGATAAATACATAGTGTAAATTACATAGAAAAAATAGTGTAAATTACATAGGATAACCCCAAAAAACCAGATGGGAAAAAAATGTATCTGAGACAAAAGACAGAAAAAAAGACAAGCAGACAGACAGATAAAAAAGTGAAAAAAAAATAAAGGGGGAAAGGGAGTGTACCCTCATTTGTCAAATGTCATCACCCCATTAGTTTGGTGATAAGACGAGGCTAACCCCCCATCAAATGTCACCCTGGCAGGGGGGGAGGTAGGGAGGCAGGCAGGGAGGGGGACAGACAGGCAGGCAGGGGGGCAGGCAGGCAGGCAGGCAGGGAGGCAGGGGGAGGGAGGCAGAACAGGGGGCAGGCAGGAGGGAGGGAGGAGGCAGGCAGGCAGGCAAAGGGAGGCAGGCAGGCAGGCCGGGCCCGCCTGTTTTCCTGCCTGTTTTTGCCCGCCCGTCTGTCACACAGGCCCCATAAATACAATTATACATAGTGTAAAATTAAATAACCAAAAATCCAGACTGGCAAAAATTATGTATCAGGACTCAGATGTGACGCAGGACTACTATTCCTCTCTCCCGGGGACAGGGGGGACAAACAGATAGACAGACAGACAGACAGAGACAGACAAACAGATATAGACAGACAGATAAAACAGTGAAAACAAATAAAAAAAAGGCAGGTACCCCCATTTGTCAAATGTCATCACCCCATTAGTTTAGTGGGGTAAGACGAGGCTAACCCCCCATCAAATGTCACTCCTGGCTTGCCCAGGGGGGGAGGGAGACAGGCAGGCAGGCAGGTAGGGAGGCAGGCAGGCAGGGAGACAGGCAAGCAGGGGGAGGAGGCAGGCCAGCCTGCATGCCTGTCTGTATGCCTGCCTGCCTGTCTGTATGTCTGGGCTGTCTGTCTGTCACACAGGTACACATAAATACAATTATACATAGTGTAAATTACCTAGGATAACCAAAAATCCAGATTGGCAAATAATATGTATCAGAACTCAGATGTGACGCAGTGGCTATATTCGCCCCCTGAGACAAAACAAACAGATAGACAGACAGAGACAGACAAACAGATATAGACAGACAGATAAAACAGTGAAAAAAAAATAAAGCAAGGCATTGTACCCCCATCAAATGTCAGCACTAATTAGTTTAAGGGGATAAAATAAGAAAAAGGATGCCCCACCCCCATCAAATGTCACGCTGTAATTAGATTTATGACTGACACACATGTCTTCTTCTTCTTATTATTATTATTATATTCTCCATGTATCCAGGTTTTCACTGGGGGGAAAACTTTTTTTCCCCGTGAGAAACACACAGTCAGCCAGCCAGCAAGCCAGCCGGGTGGCCATCCATCCAGCCAGCCGGCCAGCCAGCCATCTGGTCAGTTTGCCAGCCAGCTAGCTGGTCAGCCAGCAAGCCAGCCAGCTGGCTGGCCATCCATCCAGCCAGCCAGCTGGCTGGCCATCCATCCAGCCAGCTGTTCAGCCAGCCCGCCCGCCAGCAAGGGTGAAAACAAGGGGTGTATATATACAAAAAATGGTTTATATTGGTCTCACAGGACATGGGTTTCTTGACAAAATAAAATGTTAAAAAAAAAAAAGAAAAAGTATAAAAAATAAAATTACCGGGGGACAGGAATCCGGGGGTTGCCGTAAAAGGGGTTTTCTTTCTGTCAATTTCAAATTTTTATCTCAGTGGATTGATCGCAAAAATTTTGTTTTACCTATTAGGGTTTAAGGGAAAAAACTTATCATTTCATAAGAAAAAAATTTTTTTTTTTTTAAATTCTGCAACCCTGAAAACGAGATTGGGGGGTCTTGTGACCCCAAAGGGTTAAATTTAATTGTTGTTAAATATGAAGCCAATCATCCATTTTTTAAATTTGGTCCATGACACTTGAATTAAAAAAAAAAATCCATAGGGGGTTTTGTTCAGAATTTGACTTATTGAACCCTGTCCAAAAATGTTCTTCTGGTCCAGTTTTTTATATGAAAGTCATTATAAATAAGTTTTAATTGATATTTAAAGATGCTGTTAAACAATCAAGTGAAACTGAGATCACCCTTGGCCTTGGGGGTTTTCTGCTGGGAATTTAGGGTTTTGTGGGGTGGGAAGCATTTGTTAAGCAGGGAAATGTTGCTATGTTTTTTATCATTACTTTAAATTACATTTTGAAAAGCTCAAAAAGGGATATTGCTTTATGTATTTTTTTTGTATACAGGGGCATTCATAATTTGTGGGGTTTCATACCTGAAATTTTGCTATCAATGATTTCCAGACCTTATGGACTGAAAAAAACCCATGGGAAAAAAAAGATTTGCCTCAGATTTCCATTTCTAATGTCTGGGGAAACCAGTTGTTGACTCAGTTTTAGGGGGGATTTTTTTCATAATATTATTGATATAGAATAGCAAGTTGGGTGAATTAGACTTTTTGGGAACACCTGCATATCTTTATTTTGAAGAAGTTTCACCATTCAGTGCCTTTTTCAGTTCAGTAGAGCTTTTTAAAGGGAACAGCGTATTCTTCCTCAAAAAATGGAAAGCATAGCAAATGACCCTAATACTATTTGCATTCACACCCACATCAAAAGTATTTTTATTAAAATCAATGTTTGAAATGGGGTAAAAAAAAAAGTTTTATCGTATCTTCCATTTCTTCCCCCTTGCCCTTTGTTACTACAGAAGTGTTGAGATATAGTTATGTGGCCCTTATTGGCTAAAATGGCCTTCGCCCTCTACCTGTGGCCATTGTCTTCACTACATTATAAAACATAACATTTTTTTCATATATTCATCAATTATATAAATGTAATACATAAGTAAATGACTAGTGTGTAGAAACCCTAACAACCAAAACAGCCACACCGCCACCCCCCACTTCTATCTGACTAAAATTTTCCCTTAGAAATTGTGAGTTTTATATGTAATTGTCTACTTGGCATCTTTTTTTATTCCTTTTGTGTGCCAGGTTAATATTAAAGAAGGGGGAGATAGAATGAAAATAAAGAGGAAGCCACAGAGACTACGTATGGTGCATGTCCATAGGCTGACGACGGGTTTGTTTACACCAAGCAGTGATTTAGGGCCCTTTTTCCCCCACAACAACGGTCTTGCCCAAGGGGGGGAGGGGAAACTCCATGTGCTACATGCCTGGCACACCTTAATCATAATTGTGTGCTGCTATTGGGAAAAAAAACAACAAATTTAAATTGCAGAATACTTAAAAAGTGAGCTAGATTATGTGACTTATGGTTGTCCTCTGTAAACAGTATATATGAATTGACAGTGATAGGAGACTTTTTTTTTTTTAAAATACATGTATTTTCAACATCTTGGTAAAAAAGTTACCCCCATTGAGATCTGCAAAAAAAGAATCACAATTTTTTTACAAGGCAAAAAAAATTTTTAAAATTATAAATACAGTGGACCCCCGGAAAAGAAAATTTTTTGGGGGTCAAATGGACTAATCTAATTT
Organism: Cherax destructor; assembly: GCA_009830355.1. NCBI lineage: Eukaryota > Metazoa > Arthropoda > Malacostraca > Decapoda > Parastacidae > Cherax > Cherax destructor. The sequence goes on along the minus strand of WNWK01035640.1, from coordinate 468 downwards.
ACTTTATTCCTTATGGGAATAAATTTTTCGGGGAACAGATTGAACAGATTTTCGAAGAATTTTATTTTGGGGGGCCACTGCAGTTGTACCCGGCGCCATAATTGCCCCGAAGGCTGTTCAGTGCCGTTACCCAACAATTTTTTTAAGGAAAATGTAAATAAGATTATCCCAAAAAAATACACTTTCCACTTACAATAATACACTTACATAATTGTCGGGGTTTGGGGGCTTCAAAAACAGGGATTGTACTAAAATAAAAAAATAAAAACTAAAAAGCTAGTGACATAGCAAATGAAGGCCTTAAGAAAGGGGTGCTGAAACTGGAAGCACTGAGGACAAACAGGTAGTCCCTTTTTATATAAGGATATAAAAAAATTGGGCTAGCCAGGGGTGACCCCGATATTTTTAACCTCCGAGCCCACCAAGATTTGGGGATGCAGTTGACCACTGACCCTTTTGCCAAACATC
>WNWK01035639.1:0-19643 GCA_009830355.1 Cherax destructor | reverse complement strand
CTAGTTCTGCTTCCTCTTCAATTGTTCCCATTGCAGCCTGTGTGTCCACCGGAAGCATTTTACACGTTTCCATCGACTGTGTTACTATGTCACTCCATCTTGCAGTTGCGACCACGCCCACACCGTCCTGAGATTCATGCAATTCTTCATGTCCGCCCTTTACTCGTACGCTCCTCATCTGGACGCCGTCCTTGTTTATTACATGCAGCAGCCATATGCTCATACGAGTCACATATACGACATGTTTGTTGTTGACCAGCATATGTAACATATACTTGTGTTCTGAATTCTGGTAACACTACAGTGCCTAAACCCATGTGTGTGTGTGTGTGTGTGTTTTGATGTCCCTCACTGGGTTTCCCCACACATTCATCAATCCTATCTCCACCTTATCAATGTTGTTTTTACTCTAGTTCAGGTAATAGCTGGCAGGAGTGGTGACCCTTAGCTACCAGTGTCAGAGACCAGTACTTCCGACACAACATGCACCAAAACTAGGCGAGTTACTTGCGGCTGGCAGTGGTGGTGGACAAGTTGCTGCTTCTGCCTCCTTGTTGTCGTACTGCATTGACCTCTAAGACTTTCTTCGAAATCCTTCACCCATGATAAAGTATATCCATTTATACTCATACACCACACGTTCCTCAAGTATTTTCACTTTTGTAAATTACTCTTCACTTTTGGTACGTTACACTTATTTATAATGACACCCAACCTGCTATGACGTCACCACTTCCTGGAGGAGGCCTACTCCTGCCCCCTTTCCCCTGGTTATATATTTTTGTTTTTCTTTTTCTTTTCTTCGTTTTCTTGTTAACTTCGTCACTCTCGCTGTATATTACCCCGCATTTTGCTTGTTAACCAACCTCTCTTAACTCTTGACCTTTTAACTTTCGTCACTCGCTTTGTACTTCGTATATATATTTGTACCCGTGTGGCAACAGTGCCTGCTAGGCCTCAAACGATTTGGCAATTTCAAATTTTCTTGTGTGATTTCAGGCTTCCTCTCGCATTTTTTTAGTTAATAACTTTGGTTATCGCTTGTAGGGTTGTTCACTGACCCTGTCACTACCACTGGCTTCTCTAGGAGCTAATGCACGCCCTAAAAACACTAAGATTCACGGAGCCTTGTGTCCCACTACACTCTAACGCGCGCGTGTGTGTGTGTGTGAGTGAATGTGTGTGTGAGTGAATGTGTGTGTGAGTGAGAGAGTGTGAGTGAGAGAGTGTGAGATAGGGATAGAGAGTGGAAAGCAGAGGGGAGAGAGATGGGGAGAGGGTTAGGGGGTACAAGGGGGAGGGAAGGGAAGTGTGGGGAAAATCAAGGGGAGAGAAGGAGTGAGAAGAGAGGGGTAGGAGGAAGAGAGTGTGAGTGTGTGAGTGAGTGAGTGTGAGAGTGAGTGTGAGAGACTGTGTGTGAGAGAGTGTGAGTGTAAGAGAGAGTACGAGAGAGTGTGGTAGAGAGAGTATGAGACAGAGAATGGTAGAGAGAGTATGAGAGAGTGTGTGAGAGTGTGAAAGAAGGATAGAGAGAAATTATTAGAATGGGAGTGAGAGCGTGTGAGTGAGCGAGTGTGAGTAAAGAGAGTGAGTGGGAAAGTATGAGAGAGTGTGGGAGAGCCAGTGTGAGAAAAACAAGGGGAAGGGAAGGAGTGGGAAAAGGGGTAGTGGGAGGAGACGGCAGAGAAGTGGAGAGAGAGTGGTAGGTAGGTGAAAAAGGGAGAGGGAGTGAGGGGGAATGCCTGACAGGGTGGTGCCGTCTGTTTTGTGGTGGGCCAGAGTAGGGGATGAGGAGTGGAGTCCTTGAGGGTGGTAAACTTTGAGGGAGGAGACCGTGAGGGGAGAGACCGTTTGCTTGTTTGTGTGTTAGTGTGTATGGGATTGAGAGAGAGGGAGAGAGGATGTGTCAGATCAGCTTTCAGGTGTGAAAACCTTGTGAGTATGTGTGTGTGTGTGTGTGTGTGTGTGTGTGTGTGTGTGTGTGTGTGTGTGTGTGTGTGTGTGTGTGTGTGTGTGTGTGTGTGTATGTGTGTGTATGGAAGATGAAGAGGAAGAGAGAGGAAATAGATAGCTAGGTAGAGAGAGACAGAGAGAGCAAAAATGTCAGAGGAGGGGGAGGAAGGGACTGGTTTACAGTGTTGTTTCCTGCCCGCTGTGTGTGTGTGTGTACATGTGTGTGTGTTTGTTGTAGCAGTTTAGTTCAGAATCCTACCTTAATTTAGCAATAAAATAAGTCCCTCTAAGTCCTGGGCTATCCTAGATACTCTATGTTCTGCACTCGCACTCGTGTATACCTGAATAAACTAACTCACTTCCCATGTTAATGTATTTGTCTGACAGCGCCTGCGCACTCGCTCGCTGTGTATGACACAAGAATGTGATTCCTTCCTTCCCTAGTTAATCTCCCTTACTATGTGTTAAGTGCTCTATGTATGATGCTCAGCTCTTCAGAGCAGGGATTATACTCTCAGCTGTCAGTATTGCAGGACCAGATCTCTCATGCAAACCACAAAAAGGATTTTGTACATTACGTCCTGTAGCCTGACGTTCGGTTCTGCTCAGTTGCTGCTACTTATTTCCCCTCAATTTGGCATACTCCTGGTTCCTTGCCCCTCCTTCGTTTCTTTTTCACTGTACTCACTGTACTCACTGTATTCACTGACACACCTATCCTTATCTCTTATCTCTCTGTCTTGGGTCTCCTTATTCATCAAATACACCACGACGTACTGTTGGAAACACCATTAGGCCTAGTTCCCAACCACTTCCCTTCCCTTCCCGGCACTATACACTTGGCACTATTATCTATATTTTTCTCTTCTGTGATCACTTATATTTCCTTTTTTGGGGTTTAAATGATTATATGCACTTCAGGATTTGCACATGCCTATTTGCTGCGCTCTATCCACGCGCTCAAACGCGCGTGACTTCTTTCCCCGGATGTACGAGTGTACACACAAAGGTTTGAGTTACAGCATATAATAAACTGACTTGGATACCGATACATAGTGGAAAGATCTAGTGGGATCAAAATTGTCAGTGGAACTACTCAAGGATAATGATTAAACATAATGGAAGTGTTTTAAATTAAAATGTGGCATCGCATGCAAGAAGTGACATGTACCCTGGGGTGCTAATATGCAAAGCCTTAAGCCATCCACCAACAACAAAATACCTTTTATCAGTGGACCTCTAGAGAAGTCAAATGCGACGTTTGCAGCCTTCACAGAGACCCACACAAAAGATCACTTTGACAACGAAATATGGATAAATGAGATGCTGAACGTCACAAATGATGTAGGTGAAGTTGTAACAATAAAGATCAAGAACCAAAACCTAGTCATCGTGGTTGTATATAAGCCACCAGATGCAACCTCCCAACAGTTCAAGGAACAGCTACTGAAAATTGATTGCTGTCTGGAAATCCTTCCAGCTCCGTCCCCAAACATCTTACTGCTTGGTGATTTCAACCTAAGGCATACAAAATGGAAGAATGTAGCAAATAATGTTATAGCAGAAACAATCTCTGGAGGCAGCGCAGATAGAAGGTCACACACACATGAGCTACTAAATCTCAACGATAAACACACCCTACGTCAGCAGATAGTGGAGCAAACAAGACTGGAAAACACACTTGACCTTATCTTCAAAAATAATAAAAACCTGGTAAGAAACATAACAATATCAAAAACAACTAATTCTGATCACAATCTAATCGAAGTTCAGACTTACATGCACAGGCGTCCTGATCAGCAAAATGCACGTAGCTGTGAAGGTGTCTTCACAAAATACAACTTCAACAACATGAACATCAACTGGGACCAAGTGAACCATGTCCTAAATGAAACTTATTTGGAAGATTTCTTAAATAACATTAATCCAAACCAGTGCCTTGAAAGGATCAACTTCCAGGCAGCTGAAATATGTTCAAGGCATATTCCCCTAAGAAAGAAGAAAAGAAGAAGTAAACTGGAGAGAAAAAGATGCTCCCTCTCCACAAGACAATGAAGAATCACTGAGCTCCTCAAGAACGCTAGATTATGTGATGAAAGGAAGGAAGCGCTGGTCAGGGAAGTGAAAAGTATCGAACTTAAGTTAAAGGACTCATTCAGGACCCGGGAGAGACAGGAGGAGCTAAAAGTGATTAGTGAAATTGAAAGAAATTAAAAAAAATTATTTTCATATGGCAAAAACAAGGCAAATACCACATCTAGTATCGGGCCCTTGCTCAGACAAGATTGGACTTACACAGATGACAACAAAGAAATGAGTGAGATACTGAAATCCCAATATGACTGTGTTTAGCGAGGCACTAATCAGTCTAAAGATCGACAATTCAAATGATTTTTTCATGAATGAGCCTCAAAACTCCATCAATGTATGCCAGATTTCCGACATTACCCAAACTCCGATGTACTTTGAGAAAGCCATTGACAACATACCCATGCATTCAGCCCCAGGCCCAGACTCGTGGAACTCTGTGTTTATTAAGTACTGCAAGAAACCCGTTTCGCCTGCCCTAAGTATACTACGGAGGAGCTTAGACATGGGTGAAATTCCAGTCACTAAAAACAACGAATATGGTCCCACTCCATTAACGTGGCAGCAAAACATTAGCTAATAACTATAGACCAATAGCTCTAACGTCTCACATCATAAAAATCTTTGAAAGAGTGCTAAGAAGCACGATTGCCAACCACTTGGATTCTCAAAAACTGCACAATACAGGGCAACATGGGTTCAGAGCAGGTCGCTCCTGCCTCTCACAACTACTGGATCACTATGATATGGTCTTGGAAGCACTGGAAGAAAAACAGAATGCAGATGTAATATGCACAGACTTTGCAAAAGCCTTTGACAAGTGCGATCATTGCGTAATATCGCACAAAATACGTTCTAAAGGAATAACTGGCAAAGTGGAGAGATGGATCTTCAACTTTCTAACTAATTGAACACAAAGAGTAGTGGTAAACAGAGTTAAATCGGAAGATGCCATAGTGAAAAGCTCTGTTCCACAAGGCACAGTACTCGCCCCCATCCTGTTCCTCATCCTTATATCAGACTTAGACAGAGATGGAAATCCACAGCACACTGTCATCCTTTGCAGACGATACTAGGATCTGCATGAGACTGTCATCTACTGAGGACACGGTTAACCTCCAAGAAGATATAAACCAAGTTTTCCAATGGGCAACGGAGAACACTATGATGTTCATTGAAGACAAATTCCAACTATTCTGTTACGGAAAACTGGAGAAGATAATAATTAGAATTGAGTATACTACAAACTCTGATAATACAAAAGAGCGAGAAAATAATGTGAGGGACCTGGGAGTGTTAATGTCTGAGGATCTCACTTTCAAGGATCACAACAGTGCCACGATCACAACTGCAAAGAAAATGATAGGATGGATAATGAGAACTTTCAAAACAAGAGATGCCAAGCCAATTATGATCCTTTTCAAACAACTTGTTCTCTCTAGGCTGGAAAACTGCTGTAAATTAACATCTCCGTTCAAGGCAGGTGAAATTGCAGATCTAGAGATTGTACAGAGAACCTTTTCTGCACATATAAGTTCCATCAAACACCTCAACTACTGGGAACGCTTGGAAGCACTGTCCGGGAGCTGGAGCTGGATCAGAAGTTAGAGCTAGAGTTGGAGCTGGAGCAGGAGCTAGTCTTGTATCGTTCAGATAGGTTTGCTATCGTTTGGCATTGCGTGTCAGCGTTGCCATCGCTTCCGTTATTGCGTGTCAGCCTTGCAATCGCTTTGCTATTGCATGTCAGCCTTGCTATTGTGTGTATGTGTATCCCATCGTACTGTGCATTGCTGCTTGAGCGTGTATTGCAAACAGCGTGTTAAGTTGGAGTTAATGCCACCTATACGAGTCAGACGATAGGTGTGTGAATTCACTCTATTAAACCTGCCCAAACTTTCTCTACAACATTGCTGGCGAATTGCTCGTTCCATTGGTATAGTGTATCAAAACACTCTTACTGTTGCGCAGCTTCGTGACATTATTGGTACAAAGCTGAAAGCTGAAGCAACTATGGCACACCACTACAGGAGCTGTTAGTCGCAGATATCCGCTTAGTTTCCTGCAGAATAATGGGAGAGACGCAACAACAGAACACTCAGACCAGCAGTTCAGTGCAGCAGCAGGGTCATCGGGTTTGTTATTACTGGGTAATAACATTAATTCTACTAAGTGTCCAGAACCTATAATGACTAATTCTTCTCCGATGTTGGCCATAACTCTGGCAAAATCCCAAGGGATATCTGATGAGAATGCTAACCCATCCTTGGACGACTCTGATCTTGGGCTAGTCAATTTGTTTTACGAGGAAAACTGGCCAGGACATCGTAAATTTAGTGAACAGACACAGACCAAGCCTTTCTATTCCAGGGTTGCAGGATTGCCAGGTATCTCTGTTCCCATGCCGGAGGGACTGTCCTTTCAGGAAGAACAGCGAAAAGACCCTTCCTTGAATTTCGCTTTTCAGACAGCCATGGGTGAATTCCCTTCCGATCACCAAGTCAAATATAAAATTTAAAACGACTTCTTAATCTGTACTGAGACTGGTAAGGAGGTAGGGGGAAGGCAAAAGACAGATAGAATGGTAGTTCCAAAAAAGTTTAGATCACAAATATTATATATAGGAATTACTATAACTATGTATAGAATACTAAAAAAAATTGTTTTTGCCAAAGTTAAGGCACGCTGTAAAAAATCCTATCCGCTGTTGTAGAGAATGTCAGCAAGTAGGGAAACATGGACACCCCATTAAACCTGCATCCTCCCCATCCCATACCTGCAGATGGAGAACTTTTTGCAGAGTTAATCATAGATTGTGTAGCTCCACTACCTAAGTCTAAGTCTGGGAATCAGTACTTATTCACAATTATTGACAAAGTTACTAGATATCCAGAGGCAATCTCAGTGTGCAGTATCAATACTAAAGCCATTCTTAAGGCCTTAACTAGGTTTTTCTAATACTTTGGTATTCCTAAGTCTATTCAGAGTGACCAAGGTACTAATTTTACTGCCAAAGCATTTAGGAAAGAATTAACTAGGCTAGGAATAATTCATAAATTATCCACTGCCTATCATCCTCAGTCCCAAGGCGCCTTGTAAAGATTCCATCAGACATTAAAAACCATGATGACAACTTTTTGCATGCATTTTCCTACAGACTGGGATGAATCACTTCCTCTGTTGCTGTTCGCAATGAGAGAAACTGTGCAGGAGTCCACCGGGTACAGTCCATTTGAGCTGATCTTTGGGCACAATGTACGAGGCCCTCTTCGAGTGCTCAAGGAAGGATGGATGGGAGAAGACGCCTCCACAACCCTCTACAACCCTTCTTCAAGGTTGCAGGTGGCACGTCAGTTGGCTAAGGCTAACTTAAAGGTAGCTCAGAATACAATGAAACAGAGGTATGACAGAAATTCAAAGTTTCGCTCCTTCCATCCAGGAGATAAGGTGTTGGTACGGGAGCCTATACCTGGCCACACCTTGAAAGCTAGATTTACGGGACCCATGCAAATTGTAAGTAAACTATCTGATGTAAATTATGTGGTATCTCCCCTTGACAAGAACTCAAAGAGTAAAACCTACCACATTAATCAGATTAAAGCATTTAATACACCAGATAAAGTCCCAGTAATGACTCTGTCCTCTGCCTCTGTAGACGACCCTGACTTCATGCACTCTATTCCTGAAATTCAAGTAAAGCTTCCCAATTCTGTCCTCAAAGACCCTAGCCCTTTAATGTTGGGGCTGTCTAAGAATCAAGTAACTAGTTTAACTGCGCTCTTACAGTCTTATCCTGATATCTTTTCGGGTGTGCCGAAATAATGTACACTAGGATATCATAATGTAGATGTTGGAATCTCTAAACCAATTAAACTCTCCCCCTACAGAACTAATCCTGAAAAACAGAGGCTACTTCAGCAGGAGGTAGAATTTCTGTTAGAGCATGGGTTAGTGGAGGAGTCATCTAGTCCGTGGGTTTCACCGTGCATCCTTGTTAACAAAGCTGATGGAGGTTTTAGAATGTGTACAGACTACCGTAAGGTGAAAGAGGTCACTATTTCTGATGCTTACCCTCTGTCACGTTTGAATGACGTAATCGACTTCGTGGGTAAGGCTACTTTTGTGTCTAAACTCGACCTCCTTAAAGGTTGCTATCAGGTACCTTTAACAGCTAAGGCGAAGGAAATCTCTGCCTTCGTAATTAAAGGAAGTCATTATCAATGTGCAGTACCCCTTTCGGAATGAAAAACTCGGCGGCATCTTTCCAAAAACTGATCCATCAGGCTATTAAAGGACTTGAAGGCACGGCCACTTACCTAGATGATGATGTTGTTGTAGCAGATACTTGGGACCAACACATGTTTAGACTTAAATCTCTCTTGGAGACATTTCAGAGTTCCCACTTAACTGTTAATTTATCTAAGTCATCCTTTGGCCAATCTACTATTAGTTTTTTGGGCCATGAAGTAGGTAGTGGCAAAGTGGCTCCTGAGTTTGCCAAAATTCTTGCCATTAAAAATTATCCAGTACCTCATGATAAAAAAATCCCTCCAACGTTTCCTCGGTATGGTAGGGTTTTATAGACGATTCTGTAAGAATTTTGCAGATGTGGTAGCCCCCCTAACCTCACTTACCAGTCACAAAATCCATTTTCCTTGGACACCAGAGTGTCAAGACGCTTTCGCTAAAGCAAAGCGTATTTTTTGTACTGCACCCATTCTTCTGTCTCCTGATTTCTCAAAACCTTTTACATTACTGGTCGATGCTTGTGAGTCAGGGGTGGGGGCAGTACTTCTACAATCTGGGGAAGATGGGTTGCAGCCTGTGGCTTACTACTCAGCCAAATATCAATCTCACCAGAAGGCCTACTCCACAACTGAAAAAGAAGCCCTCGCTCTGATACTGGCATTAGAGCATTTCGAGGTCTACGTCGGTCAGTCATCTTAAGTGGTCACCTCAATACTATGAAGAATCACAACACTCGTCTCATGCATTGGAGTCTCAGGCTGCAACCTTACAATATCAAAATTGCACATATTGCTGGCACGGATAATAAGATGGCTGATTTTTAGTGAGGGGATATTCTGCTACCGTCCGCAGGTGTCTTGAGCCTACGCTAGCCCTACTGTCTGCTGTCTCACTGTAAGTTTAGAGTATGGCTTTATGTCTCGAGAAAAGTTGAGCTCTATCTAATGAGTTGAATGGTTGAAAGGAAAGGCGGTTCCATTATTGTACCGTGCCATCGCGGCACTCTACCCATAGAGGTGGAAGCCTAGTCCTTGCTAATTAGAGCTCTTTTGGGGTGGGGGTGTGGCATGTAAAGAGTACATTACATTTATTCGGCGTATGTACACACTCCCATATAGGCTGCCTCCCAATCAGCGAACTGGGTGCTAAGGGTTTAACGATCTTACAGGGCCCCATCGTTAAATCAGTACCGTGGTTCATTGTCCAATCATAAGGTGTATCGGACAATTGCTGAGGTGATGTTCAAGCACTCATACAGCTGCTGGTTACTCACGGTTCTCTCTTTGTCTCTGGCTGTTGTTTTGCCTTTTGATTACCGTGATACACTTATTTTCCAAACTCTTGTACAAGTACGATAAAGCACCTAAATTACTGGGAACGGTTGAAGGTCCTTGATCTGTATTCCCTAGAACGCAGGCGAAAGAGATACATGATAATATACACTTGGAAGAGCCTGGAGTGATTGGTACCAAACCTGCACACGAAAATCACTCCCCCGATGAAAAGCAGGGGCGCCACGAGTACACTGAGACAACACCATAAGTGTCCGGGGCCCAAGACTGTTCAACTGCCTCCCAGCATACATTAGGGGATTACCAATAGATCCCTGGCTGTCTTCAAGAAGGCATTGGACAGGCACCTAAAGTCAGTACCTGACCAACCGGGCTGTGGTTCGTATGTCAGTTTGCGTGCGGCCGGCAGTAACAGCCTGGTTGATCAGACCCTGATCCACCATGAGGCCTGGTCTCAGACCGAGCCGCGGGGGCGTTGACCCCCGAAACCCTCTCCAGGTAAACTCCAGGTAGTGTACGTAAGTGTAAATACCTATAATCATACTTGGTGAAGGAAAATACAATTTAAAGACTTCTGCTGTGTTTATTTTCGTTCCAAGTCCCATGACGACCAGGTTAACAGGCGATTGTTACCTAGGTGCATAATAACTTGTACTCACTGGAATGCAGGCGAAAGAGATATATCATAATCTACACTTGGAAAATTCTAGAAGGAATGGTCCCAAATCTGTACACAGAAATCACTCCCTACGTAAGTAAAGGACTGGTAAGGCGGTGCAAAATACCTTCAATGAAAAGTAGGGGCGCCATTGGTACACTAAAAGAAAACACCACAAGTGTCCGGGGCCCAAGACTGTTCAACAGTCTCCCACTATGCATAAGGGGAATTATCAATAGGCCTCTGGCTGCCTTCAAGAGGGAGCTGGACAGATACTTAAAGTCGGTGCCGGATCAGCCGGGCTGTGGTTCGTACGTTGGACTACGTGCGGCGAGAGTAACAGCCTGGTTGATCAGGCCCTGATCCACCGGGAGGCCTGGTCGTGGACTGGGTCCGCGAGGGTGTTGATCCCCAGAATACTCACCAGGTAGACTCCAGGCAGGTAGACCTGCTGTTCCTGTTCACCTAGCAGTAAGTAGGTACCTGGGTGTTAGTCGACTGGTGTGGGTCGCATCCTGGTGGACAAGACAGAAGCTCCACAACTGTAATATAACAGACAGTCCTCGATGCTGCACTAACTTTACTGAGTTATCCTGAGTGGCTAAGCATCCCCAGAGTTAAAAATACAAACAAAATTGTATCTTATCTTAACCATTATCTTGCATACGAATGAATTGTGAATCTGATTTATTGAACTTGGCTTCAGAAGAGCAAGTGCTACAAAAATAAGTTGACAAAAATGACACTCCTTATAGAAAGCAATTGATTATGCAGAGTATTGTGGGCAGTTTTAAAATTTACTTACGGGAAACAAACCAGGAGCGCCACCGTCACACCAAGGGCGGAGTTTTTTTTTTTCCCCAGGAAGAAAAAAAAGCTGGCAAGAAATGCCAGAAATCGTGCACCAACTCACTTCTGGAGCGGAGGAGCAGTCAGTGGCCACCACTGCAACATAACAGATATTATTGCCAGCAAACGAAGCCCCCCACATACCATCAAAGCGATGACATTTATCTTTGCACATATACAGGGTCTAAAGCCAGCAATGAACAACAAAATACCTTCCATCAGTGGACTGCTCACAGAGTCAAAAGCAATGTTTGCGGCTTTCACAGAGACCCACATAAAGGATCACTTTGACAACGGAATATGGATCCTAGGTTATAATCAACACAGATGCGACAGACTAAACAAAAAGCGAAAAGTAGGGTTGGCCTGTACGACACAGAGTCGCTCATTTGCTCGGAACTACTAAACACCTCAAATAATGTAGTTGAAGTTTTGGCAGTGAAGATCGAAAACTAAAACCTTGTCATCGTGGTTGTATACAAGCCTCCTGATGCAACTTCCCAATAATTCCAGGAACAACTTTTGAAAATTGACCACTGTCTGGAAAATCTTCCAGCTCCTGCCCCAAACATCTTGCTGCTGGGCGATTTCAACTTAAGACACCTAAAATGGAGGAATGTAGCAAATAATGTTTAATCAGAGATAACCCCCAGGAGGCAGCTCAGATGAAACTTCACACACACTTGAGCTATTAAATCTCTGCATCAAAATCACCTTAAACCAGCAAATAATAGAGCTAACAAGTCTGGAGAATATATTGGACCTCATCTTCACTAACAATGATACGAAATATAACCGTATCAAAGACAATACACTCAGATCACAACATAATAGAGGTAAAAACATGTATGCACAGGGCTCCTGACCAGCAAAATGTGATCAGTTATGAGGGTGCCTTCACCAAATTCAACTTTAATAACAAAAACGTACAGTGGGATGAAGTCAACCACGTCCTAAATGAAACAAGCTGGGAATATATCCTAAACAACATGGATCTGAACCTCTGCCTAGAAAGAATTAACTCTATTAATGAAACTGAAAGAAACCCAAAATATTTCTTTTCTTATTCCAAATCAAAGGAGAAAACAACATCCAGTATTGGACCCCTGCTTACACGAGATGGGACCTACACACATGACAGCAAGGAAACGAGTGAGATACTAAAGGCCCAATATGACTCGGTGTTTAGTGTGCCGCTAACCAGACTAAGAGTCGATAACCTAAATTAATTTTAATGGCCGAGATTCAGAATTTGGTCAATTCATACAACTCTGATATTATCCTGACACCGCATGACTCTTCCTCCAGCCCAGACTCGTGGAACTCTGTGTTCATCAAGAACACGGGAGCATGGACACAGGGGTCATTCCACAGTCACTTAAAATAACAGATATAGGACCACGCCACAAAGGGTGTAGTAAAGCAATAGCAAAGAATTACAGACCAACAGCGCTAACGTCCCATATAAAGATCTTTGAAAGGGTTCTAAGAAGCAAGATTACCACCCATCTAGATACCCATCAGTTACACAACCCAGAGCAACATGGGTTTAGAGCATGCCGCTCCTGCCTATCCTACCTACTGGACCACTATGACAAGGTTTTGTATGGTCGAGAGGACAAACTAAATGCGGATTTAGTATACAAACTTTGTAAAAGTCTTCGACAAGTGTGACCATTGTGTAATAGCGCAATAAAGGAATAACGAGAAATGTTGGCAGATGGATCAATAGCTTCCTAACAAATAGAACACAGAGAGTAATAGTAAACAGGGTAAAGTCTGAGGCGACAAGGAACAGTACTCGCCCCTATCCTGTTCCTCATCTTCATATCTGACTTAGAGATGTAAGCCGTGTCTTCCTTTGCAGATGACACCTGAATTTGCGTGACAGTGTCCTCCATCGAAGACACTGCAAGACTCCAAAGCGAACATCAACCAAATCTTTAAATGGGCAGCAGAAAACATCAGTAATAATGGGTACCTGGGTGTTAGTCGACTGATATGGGTCGCATCCTGGGACAAAAATTCACCGAATTTGCCCGAAATACTCTGCATAACAAGTGACTTTCTATATAGTAGTATGTCATTGATGTCAGCTAGGCCTGTATACCATGTACATGTACTTGTAGAAATAAAGATATTATTATTATTATTATTATTATTATTATTATTATTATTATTATTACTATTATTATATTATATTAATATGAAGTTCAGTGAAAAGAAATTTCAATCACTCCGATATGGGAAACTTGAGGAAATTAAAACTATATCGGGGTATGAAACAAGTTCCAACCACAAAATAGAACGAAAAACTAATGTGAATGACCTTGGAGTGATAATGTCAGGGGATCTCACTTTCAAGGATCACAACAATGTATCTACCACATCTGCTAAAAAAATGATAGGATGGATAATGAGAACCTTCATAACTAGGGATGCCAAGCCCATGATGATTCTCTAATAATTGCTTGTTCTCTCTAGGCTGGAATATTGCTGTACACTAACGGCGTCTTTCAAAGCAGGTGAAATTGCTGACCTGGAGAATGTACAGAGAACCTTCACAGCACACATAAGTATCATAAAACACCTAAATTACTGGAAATGGTTGAAGTTCCTTGACTTGTATTCCCTGGAACGCAGGCAAGAAAGATACATGATATACACTTGGAAAAATCGTAGAGGGACTAGTCCAAAATTTGCCCAGGAAAATCAATCCCTACGAAAGCAAAAGATTCGGCATGCGGTGCAACTTCCCTCCAATGAAAAGCAGGGGCCCAAGACAATAAGTGTCTGGGGCCCAAAACTGTCCAACTGCCTCCCAGCATACATAAGGGGGATTACTAATAGACTCCTGACTGTCTTCAAGAAGGTGCTGGACAGGCACCTAAAGTCAGTACCTGACCAGCAGGGCTGTGGTTCGTACGTCAGTTTGCTTGCGGCCAGCAGTAAGAGCCTGGTTGATCAGGCCCTGATGCACCGCGAGGCCGGGTCACAGACCGGACTGCGGGGGCGTTGACCCCCGAAACCCTCTCAGAATATAACTTCTGGATGATTATTTAAGTTGGTTTACAAGAATGCTGAAGTTTTCAATCTCTGACACCAACTCTGATAATGTGGTTTATGATTGTGACTTTTATTTGGAGTGTTTTTGTAAGACAAGTTGTTGTACCGTTTGTAGTGGCTGTCGCACATCTTGAAATAAATTGCTGATAGACAGGATTGCTGTTTACAGTGGTTATTATATATGTTGAAATAAATTGGTAGTAAACAATATTGTTCCAGTCACGGTATTGTGCCTTTTCATTCTTTAACATAATTTGTTTATGCAGAATTTAGGTCAGATGAAGGTGTTTTTTAGCTATGTTTTGAAGCAAGTGGCGGAATGGGAATTATTTTCAATCTTCTGGAAGGGAGTTCTAATTCATAGGTCCCTTTATTCTTATTCTTAGGTTGCGTGGAACTCGTAGTATGTCAAAGGTACTTGTTTCTTGTACTGTGTTTAAGTATTATGCTACAGAGTCGAAGCTCTGGGTTGAAGTTCGTACTAAGTGTTTTATTTAAATAGAATGCACAGCAGTAGGTGTAAATGTTTTTAAAGGTGAGTAAGTTAAGTCTTTTGAATAGTGGAGTATATGTTGTCTGTAACCTGATTAGGTGATTATTCTAATACCTGATTTCTGTTGGGCAACGATAGATTGAAGGCGATTTGCTTTGGAGGAGGAGGAGGTGTTGATTCACCGGGAAATCTCCCGGCCCGGGTCTTTACCAGATGGCGACCCGGCTCCGGCTCCCTGGCGTGGGAGTATCAGAGACCTAAGTCTCCCATGGGAGGGGGTACCCCTCAGCGGTGGGACCAACTGGTCCCAGGCCTAGCCATATTCACCCACAAGCACGAGGCAGGTAGGTAGATAGATGCTAGGCCCCTCTGGTCTGCCACCTTCCCCGCCCCAAGGAGGCTGACGGGAAGGACAGGCTTGCGAGCCGCAGATGGTAGCAAGCTCCAGCCTTGGCACCTACCCTGCCCTAGAAGGGCTGGGCATGGTAATCGACCTTGCTTTGGAGATCCCCAAGCACAGACACCATAAGTGTGGTAGGAAAAGTGAGTAGTACAGAGTAAGTAATGTTACTAATGGAACATAGTAGCATATTTTCTTATATAATGAATAAAATCTTGGAAAGTTTCTTGGGTATGTCTTGGACTCAGGCCACTACCTTTATTACCCACTTCCCTTACCCCCACCCACCATTTTCCAATATTTCCATCCTTACCCATCCTTCTTCATTCCCCTAAGCTCTGGTCATGACTCAATTCGTCTTGGACACGAGTGCTGAATTTCAGGTTGCAGTCATGGTGTATACCTGAGAATTCTCCCACATCTTGTCTTTGAGAGAAGTATTTTTTTCCGCTAAATTGAGTATGTTTAGCTTTATTCCCGAACATGTAGAAGTTCTTGCCAAATTTTAAAGTTTGTTGGAAGCCATCTAGGTAGAAAAATTTACGAGCTCATCGTTGGCTGTGTTGTTGAGGACAGCAAGATCTGGATCAGATTTGAAAAGTGTAATATTATTTATGTAGATAAGAAATAAAAGTGGACCAAGGACGCTACACTGTGGCACCCCTGTGTTGATAGTCACATGTTGACGTCTGTCTTTTAGGTAGAACTTTATGAAAGCAAGAGCATAACTAATGTTTCCATAGTGTTCTAGTTTCAGCAACAAGAATAGACAGTCTAGCAAAATTTGGCTACTATTATTAGAGTCGTGTAATTTATGTTAGGCCCCACCGAGCTCATCACCTCACACTGTTTGACACTATTAACTAAATTACTTTCTACATAAGCTACTATATAAAATCAATTTAAAAAATATGTTTTTTCTATGAAACCTAAATAAAAACTTATTTAATCTTAAAATAAAATTATAACTTACCTGCAGAAGCTCTGACGCTGAAGCAGCTGCCATCCCAACAACAGACGCCTGACAATGAAGGGGGAACATTAATAATGCATCACAAATATAAATATGACTGAAACAAAAATAACTGAACTGTCTTACATTGTTTTGTAAAATGCTCAACACAATATTTTGTTTTATTATTGGGAATCATAGTGGTCATAGGACGTTTAGGGAATGATAGACAATCAAGTTTGTTCCACGGGATGGGATGTTCCAATTCCTTGGATCAAAAGTTCTTCCCTAGCATCAAGGCCTTCCTCCCGCAGTAAGAGTGACTATCACAGGAAATGACTGACTGCCTTATGTGACAGAATCAGTGGCGGCTCGTTCATAGGAGCTGCAGAGCTGCAGTCTCCCCAGATGCTCACTGACAGACGTATGACTTCATTAATCTTACGCTAAAATAATTTGCAACTGACAAATATATTACAGGGAAAATCTGTTTTATGTTGTTTTCAATGTATTTACAAGCGAATTTTTATTTTTTTGTTGAAACGAGATAAAAAATGATTAAAAATAGATGTTTGATGCGGTACGATAGTATAGGTATTACTGGCGTTACATCTAGCAGCGAGGAGCTGCATTCGATGCAGCACACACCCAGTTGCAATCGGTCTGTTTACGTTGTGAGTATGCGCGTTGTAACGCCTGGCCGGTATTGGTGTTGGTGGCCGTTTAAATTCTTTAAATTACCATTTGATAAACGATGGCAGTGGAAACTTGAGTAAACTCAGTTAAATATTTACAAAGTATTAACTTTTTGCAGTTGATTTTAAGTGAAAAAGTTAAGATAAAAGAAAAAGGACGACATACACCAGTTTTATCTATTCTTCACAGCTTTGTGGCTGTGATGAAAAGAACGCTTTATTCTGTTTTCCATGTTTACTATTTGGTGGAGACTCTTCATGAGCAGTCAACCAAGCATTTAAATAACGTTATTGATTTAACATTGCTGGGTAAATTGAACATTGCAGCTCAAATTGATTCAGCATACAAGATTTCGATAGCGAAACACAATGAAGAGGTTGAAAAAAACAGAAATGTATTGTCCAAAATTATGAACTGCGTAAAGTTCTGTGGCAAATTTGATCTCCCTCTCAGAGGACATGTTGAAACCTCCAGCTCCAAAAATCCAGGTGTATTTCGAAGCCTAGTTGATTTTGCCTGTAGTTTGGATTTTAGCTTAGATGCTCATATACGTAACGCTACAGTGTTTAAAGGAACATCAAAATCAATACAAAAGGAACTTTTAGAATCTATGTTAGAAATTTGCAAAAACAAAATCAAGGAAGAAGTGAAGAAGCTGAATACTTGGCAGTTAAGTGTGATGGAACAACGCATATTTATGACAAAACACAAATGGTGATTGTTCTAAGGTACGAGCTACAAGGCAAACCTGTGGAGAGATTCTGGGAATTTTTTAGCGTAACCAATAAAACAGCAGAAGTATTGTCAAGTGTTTTGTTAAAAGAGCTGCAGATTTTAATTGGTGATCTTCCATATAAGCTCATTGCTCAAACTTACGACGGTGCAGCTGTGTTAAGACGGTGCAGCTGTGTTAAGACGGTGCAGGTGTGTTAAGACGGTGCAGCTGTGTTAAGACGGTGCAGCTGTGTTAAGACGGTGCAGCTGTGTTAAGACGGTGCAGCTGTGTTAAGACGGTGCAGCTGTGTTAAGACGGTGCAGCTGTGTTAAGACGGTGCAGCTGTGTTAAGACGGTGCAGCTGTGTTAAGACGGTGCAGCTGTGTTAAGACGGTGCAGCTGTGTTAAGACGGTGCAGCTGTGTTAAGACGGTGCAGCTGTGTAAGACGGTGCAGCGTGTAAGACGGTGCAGCTGTGTTAAGTGGTGTCAACAAAGGTGTGCAAACTAAAGTAAGAGAAATGAATACCAACGCTCACTTTAGGGAGGAGGTCCCAGAAACCTGGCGGGCACGAAAATAATTGAAAAAATATGGAAAATGAGTTTTGTTGACTGAAAAATAGTTCAAGAATCTGGCAACATTTTGGTGAAAATCCCATTTTAATACAACAATAATAATAATAATAATATTTTTATTTACTACAAGTACATGTACATGATATACAGGTCTAGATGACATCAATGACATTACTGAGCATTTCGGGCAGATTAGGTCAGTGTCCTAGGATGCGACTCACACCAGTCGACTAACACCCAGATACCCATTTTACTGACGTTTGTAAAGCAAATTATAGCTATTTGAAACATATTATCTTACGACGCGCAAGGTAAAAAAGTTTGTGACCGTGCGACATAAATTTTTGTTTTGTTTTATTTTGTTTAATTTTCTTGTGGGTAATGCAGCAGGCAGCAGCTATGGCTGCTCCTATATTTGGTCATTCCCTGGGCCGTTGAGACTCCAGTGATGGGCTATTTGCAAGAACTGTTGCAACAACATACAAGGATCTTAGTGACAAGAAACTGACGGTGACTACAGCGAAATGGACCAATTAGAACCAAAACAGGAGACCTTCATTCAAATACCAGACCCGCTACCAGACGTACAACCAGACAAGCAATCGTTTTCCACCACACTGAAGTAACTGACTCAATATCAACTGCACAGTGTTCAATGTGAAGCCAACACAAGGGAAAACCTAATCAACAAATCGACGAGGAAACTGACAGGTTGTAGTGTAGTGTAGTGTCGGTTTCTTGTTTCTTCCCTCAGTGCCAGGTGAGGGGTGGAAGTGCCAGGTGAGAGGTGGGAGTGCCAGGTGAGGGGTGGAAGTGAACATTTAAACATGGCTGACTGGCATTCAATCACCAGCTACTGCCAGACGTGCAACCACGAAGAGACGTCCTAACAACACTGACAGTAGCTGACCATTATATCAACTGCACCAGTGTTAATGGGAGGGAAGCACAGGAGAAACCGCTAAATCTACTAAACAAACTCCAAGGAAACAGGTTATAGCGGCGGTTCTTTCCCTCAATGCTAAAGGTGGGAAGAAAGTGGATTAGAAAAGAATATGTTTTAATAGCTGACTTCCATATTATCTGACCAGTGTACATTAGGAGGAAAACATAGGAGAAAACGCCAAATCTAACAACAAAACTCCAAGGAATCTGTCAGGGGCAGTAGCCGTTTTTTCCTCACTGCTTTTAAAAATGGCTGACACATCAACTCTACGAGGACCAGTCAACAACGCGACGAACCCCTTTAAATGGGATTGATGGGGTTTTGGAAGTACATCACTATTGATTAAAACTTTTTCTTACCCTGCAAGGTTGGATATGACAAGAAGTGTGATAGGTGAAGCCGGACTGTGAAGTGATGAGTGAAGGGAGTTTCAAGTAAAGGGTGAGGGGGCATGTGTTAACAAGCAATTTACTAGTATCCAGTGGTGATTTCTAGAGTAGTTACTAGGCCATTGGCTAGGTGTCTGATAGGATCAGTGGTTTCTTTTAATAAAAATAAAAATAAAGAAAAGAGATTTTTGTTGTGAAGTGATAGAGTGCAGAGTGACCATGGCTGGCGTAAGAGGGTTCAGCCCCCATAATTATATTTCTCATGATACTGAATTTCTCTGAACGAAATCAGTCATGGGGTCTGCAAAAGGTGAATGGGGTGGTAGC
>WNWK01035638.1:0-19643 GCA_009830355.1 Cherax destructor | reverse complement strand
TTAGATTAGTCTTTCAGCCCCCCAAAAATACATTTAAAAAAGCACTTACAAAAATACACTTACAAATTTTTAGTTTTGGAGGTGAAGAAAACCGAGAGTCCATATATATATATAAAATATATATATATATATATATATATATATATATATATATATATATTAAAATTTTTTTTTTTTTTTTCTGTACTTGAATTACAATTAAAAAGGGAAATGAGAAGAACCGCAAATAATCTTTAGAACATTCATTTCAGAGACTTAAATACCAGTTCCTTGTCAGATAGGAGCAGTACATTGTGGTTCATTTTAGTCCTTATCTTAAAAGAAAGTGAGAGAATTGAGAAACTTCAAGCAGGACAATTAGCCCAAATTTCCTGATTCTAGCATCCTTAGATATTACGAAGTTCAAATCAGTAGAGATTGCGGGTCAGGAGCCCCGTTACGTTCCAACCCTGGCCCCGGACATTGAAGCAAAATATTTAGAGATTGCAAATATTTCTATTTTAAGATTTGTTATATGCTATATACACTGTTTTAAGACTTTCTAAACTGATGTTTTTCTCATCTTCCGTCCACCTGCAATGCCCTCCATTTTAGAGGCCAAATCATGGCTCCCTTTAAGGGAAACCCCATCTGGGATAGTCTTTTTGAAACCTTTTTAATTTTCTCAATTTTTTGAGTGTTGCCGGTGTGGGTTTGGTGTGTTAGTTGTGTGGTGTGTGTTGTGAGGTGTGTGGTGGGTGTGTTGTTATTTTGTATTATTTTGTGGTTGAGGGGGGATGTTGGGTTTTGTGTGTGTGTGTGTGTGTGTGTTTGTGTGTGTGTGTGTGAGTGTGTGTATGTGTATTTTGAGTGTGTGTGTGTATGTGTATGTGTGTGTTTTTATATTCTGTGTAAGTGTCATAAAGGGTGAGGTGATATGACGCTGTGGGTGTCACCTTGCAGGGAGAGCCCCGGGCGTGTGGCACTTATGTCACGGGTGAGCCGCCCTGGGGACCCAGCTCACCCAGTCCGTGCAGGTGCCTAAAGCCGCCGCAACACTCCTCGTCATCTCCTCCTCCCACGCTGAACCCTTTTACCCCCTTTCCCCCATCCACCACTACCTCCCGTCCAGTACGTGCCCCAACCTTCATTTTTAACACCCCCCACACTAAAAACACCCACTACTTACCACTTGTTTCTAGTAAAACTGCATGCTTCATGTATTTTTTAGCTGACAAAATTGTTCCATGGGCTCACCTTGTAAAAAAACTGATTATTTTTTTTTTAAAATCCGTTTGTATATACATTTATTATCGCAATCACTGAGCAAGTCATCGTCTTGACTGACCGTTGCATCATCACTGCTGCAACGGGATAAACAACACTATGGAATCAGGCGCACAGAATCAACCGAAGCCGACTCTTCCCAACACTCAATAAAAAGACCCTTTTTTGGGCGCGTAGAACCCTTCTCAACCCCTTTTGAGCGCTTTGGGTTGATGACGCACAAAGGGCAATTGTGATTTTTGGGAAGGGGAAACGTTTTGGGAAAACATCTCTCAGATCACTCGCACACCCCTTCCTCTGGGACCTACACAATATCCCTCCCCCTTTTTTTTTTAAATTGATCTTCCCCCGCCCCCCCGCACCTATTTTTATCCCTCATTATACAAAAGACATCCCCCCCCCCTCCATCACTTCTAGCTTTCATTCATCCATCGAGGGCACCTAGTCTGGCACCATTCCCCCCCTAGCACCGTCTTCAAGTCACCTACCCTCCCTAGCACTATCTTCCAAGGCACCTTGAGCACCTAACTCTTCTAACACCTAGTCTAGCATCATGTTCTAACAAGCACAGTAACTGTCTCGTCACTGCACCGCGACAACACCTGTTTGCATTGATGTATGTGGGGAGAGAGACCCCGGGGCCCCCATCGGGGAGAGGGACCCGGGGCCCCCATCGTGGGGAGAGGGACCCCGGGCCCACATCGTGGGGAAAGGGGCCCGGGGGCCCCATCATGGGGAAAAAGGGACCATGGCCCACATCGGGGGGAAAGGGGCCCTGGGCCCACATCATGGGAAAGAGGGACCCGGGATCCATATGGGGGAAAGGGGCCCCGGCCCGCATCGTGAGGGAAAGGAACCCTGACCCCAGATGTGAAAGAGAGAGCCGGTGTACAGTGGGGGGAGGGGAGCCTGGCCCACAGTATGAGGAACAGGGACCCAGGGGTCCACAGGATTGGGCCTGGGGCCCCCAGGGGGGGTATTTGGGGCCTGGGCTCCCCAGGGGTGTGGGGTATTTGGGGCCTGGGTCCACAGATATAGAAGAGGGGGCTGGGGTGAAAGTAGGAGCCCGGGGTTCCCCATGAAAAGAGGGGAACCTGGGCCCCACCAGATCCCCAATGTCACTTTTTTAAAAATTTAGAGCTTTTTTCACTGTTGTAGCAGTTTCCGAATAATAATAATAATAATAATAATAATAATAATAATAATAAAAATTAATAATAATAATAATAATTATAATATATTTATTTCACAAGTACATGTACAAGGTATACAGAGATTTTCCAAAAATTAGGGTCAATTTTGTCCCAGGATGCCCCCCCGGGGCCTCAGTGTGTGAGCTGGGTGCGCCCCAAAGAGCTACGGGCCACAGTTGCAAACAGTGCAAAATAACCCCAGGAAAATCAGGGGGCCCAGAATATACTGAAATACAGCACAGTAAGTGTAAGGGGTCGGAAAATAGTAAAAGTCTTCCGTTATACATTAGTGTATAAGCAAGAGGAAACGGGATATTTTTTTTTTGTCAGTTCCAGATCAGCCGGGCTGTGGTTTCTGTGGACGCGTGCGTGGGGCCAGGATTAACGGTCTGATTGATCAGGCCCCTCCACCGAAAGGGCTGATCATGGACCGGGAAGATGTGACGTTGATCCCCGGGAAAACCCCCCAAAACTCCAGGAGCAGACATTAAGACGGGTCTGGGATCCAAAAAATTTTTCCGCTCAACTACCTGACTCGTTTGCTTCGGAACTGTAAGACTGTAACTTTAGCAGGGGGGGATGGCACCAATGGTTAAACACCAGGTGAAACTACACCAATCACAATCCAGATT
Organism: Cherax destructor; assembly: GCA_009830355.1. Taxonomy (NCBI): domain Eukaryota; kingdom Metazoa; phylum Arthropoda; class Malacostraca; order Decapoda; family Parastacidae; genus Cherax; species Cherax destructor. The sequence continues at coordinate 16,552 of WNWK01035638.1, read as the reverse complement.
TGATAGTTTCATTGGGTAAAAAAACTGCAGAATTAAGTAGAAAAGTTCACCCACCCATTGGCTGTGAGTACATACGTGGAAACTTTAATTTTTAAAATTCCCATCCTATTGACTGAAGATGGGCCCGCAGTCTCTCCACACTGCAGTGGGTCTTTTCCATTTTTCCCATTCATACTAAATAGCAAAGTGAAGAAACATGGTAGCCAAACCAATATATTTCAAGAAGTACTTAAAACCCAATGAAGATTTGGTCAGGTCACATGTCAAATATTTTTGAGTGACAACCCGACTTACTTTTAAAATTTCCCAAAATTTTTTTTATAATAAATTACTGTAATCTAATTTATATAATCCTGAACTTTTTTTCTGATTGAACTGGTAGTGTCCATTATGAAACTTGATTCAATTACATCTGTGTCAACATAAAACCCGTTGATACGACCTCGGGGTTTTTAAAATCAATTGGGGCATTAGACCTTGTTCAGTTGCAATGATATATTATGCTGTTGTAATTTTAGTTCAAGGTTTTACAGGACCATAATAAACTTTATTGTTTTTTAAAAAGGAATCTTATAGACACAACCATTAGCTTTTTTGGGGAATTTAACAAATGTGTTTTTACTTATCAAGATTTTTTAATAAAACCCTTTAAGAAGAGAAGGTATATGACGATAGTCAAAGGGGGAAAACCAAATATTCTTGTTTCAATATTTATTTGACCCTTTGATTAAAAAATATTTGTGTTTATTAAAACTGCCTTCATAATTGTTGTAAAAATCACAGAACGTATTAGGTTCGAACCCGCGAGTCCTAAACAAACAGGACGGTGTGTTAACCACGGGACCAGTGTGAGTTTACCATTAAAAGCCATAGGGTCGAGTCCCATACCTTCGGATTTAATTGTAAATTCAGTTATGAAAGAATTTTTTTTCCAAAAATCATTGCATAGTCATATTAAATGAAGAAAATTGTTACCTGCAGGTGGGTGAATGTTGAGGTTCACCTGCAGGTGGGTGAAGGGAGGTTCACCTGCAGGTGGGTGAATGTTGAGGTTCACCTGCGGGTGGGTGAATTTTGGTTCCCCAGGTGGGGGGAATGTTGAGGCCAGCTGCAGGGGGGGAAGGAGATTCACCTGCAGGGGGGGTGAATGTTGGGGTTTCCCCTGCAGGTGGGTGAATGTTGTGGTTCACCTGAATGCAAGTTAAATATCTTCCCACTTGGTTCTAACCTCCTGGAGGTTACAGCCAGGTGACGAAGGGAGGGCAACCCGGGGGGGGTCACCCTAGTGGAAGGGAGTGGAATCCGGGGAAAGGGGGTGCCATTTTTGGGAAGGGAGGGCAACCCAGGGGGGGGGGTGCCCCCTTAGTGGAAGGGAGTGGAACCCAGGGTTTTGGGTGCCACCCTTTGGAAGGGAGGGCAACCCAGGGGGGGGTGCCACCATTAGAAGGGGAGGGCAACCGGGGGAAAGGGGGTCCCACCCTAGTAAAAGGGGAGGGCAACTCGGGGGTGGGGGCACCCTAGGGAAGGAGTAACCCGGGGAAGAGAGGCCCCCCTAGTGGAAGGAGTGGCAACCCAGGGGGGGGGCCCCCCGGGAAGGGAATGGAACCCCATGGGAGAGGGTGTCACCCTAGTGGAAGGGAGTGGAACCCCGGGGGTGGGGGTACCAAACTATTGGGGGGAGGGAAACCCCCGGGGAAAGGGGGTGCACCCTAGTGGAAGGAGTGGAAACCGGGGAAAAGGGGGCCCCCCTGGGAAGGAGTGGAAACCCGGGGAAAAGGGGGTGCCATTTAGGGGAAAGGGGGAGTGGCAACCCAGGGGAAGTGGTACCACCCAGGGGAAAGGGGGAGTGGAAACCCCCATGGGTGGGGGTGTCACCCTAGGGGAAAGGGGAGGTCAACCCAGGGGGGGAGGTCCCCCCTAGGGGAAAGGGGAGGGAACCAGGGTGGGGTGCCATTTTTGGGAAAGGGGAGTGGAACCCAGAGTAGAGTGTCCCCCTGTAAAAGGGGGGGAAACCCGAGTGAGGTCCCACCCAGTGGAAGGGAGGGAAACCCCAGAGTAGAGGGCCCCCCTTAGGGGGATGGAAACCCCGGGGGGGGCAAATTAGTGGAAGGAGTATCAACCCAGGGGGGGGTACCCCCCAGGGAAGGGGAGTGGCTTTCCAGGGGGGTCCCACCCTACTGAAGGGGGGGCAACCCATGGTACTAGGAATGACAGCCTACGGAGGTTGCCAATCCGGGGAAGGGGGGAAAACCCCAGGATGAGTGTGGCTTTCCGGGAAAAGGGTGGGGGGAGCATGGACTGAGCATGTGGGGAGGGAGACAGTAGAAAGATTTTTTGTTTGGGGAGACTCTAGCACACCCTGGGCTTGAGCACCTAGCACACCCTGGGCCTGTGCACTTTAGAACCCCCTGGGCCGGCACCCCACCACTTTTACACTGACTGTAGTTGCAAATTAATAAATCTTTTCCCCCATAACTAAATTATCTACTTATCAAGAATTGCTTGTAATTATAATTACTAAAAAAATAACGAACTGTTTCAAGATCAAGACAAACAATAAATGCAAAATGATATGATGGCAAAACTATAATGATCGAAATCTACTTCATAGCAGAAAAAGGGGACCTGGGTGTTATGATTGGGGTCGCATTCGGGGGGGCAAGATTGAAGACCACAATGGAAATAAGACAGACAGTCCTCGATGACGCACTGACTTTTTTGGGGCCCCGGGGGGTAACCCCCCGGGGGGGTTAAAAAATCCAAGAAAATCTTATCTTATCTTCTTTCTTTAATTCCTAGTGAATTTATGGACAAAGTGTATACCTGAGTGCCCGCCACCAAAGCCACGGGGTGACAAAAAACCCCGGGATGACCAAGCCACGGGGTGTCTTTGTCACAGGGGGCCCCTTCCCCCCACACCTGGCTGTTACTTTTTCAAGCTACTGTAGACTGAGGTGAGTTTTAGTTTTTTTTCCTGTGTGTTATTTTCCCCCACAAAACTAGGGATGCCAAGCCAATGATGATTCTTTTCAAATCGCCTGTCCTTTTGGGTTTGGGGAGTACAGTTGACACTAACGGTCCCTTTCAAGGCAAGCGAAATTGCAGACCAAGAATATACACAGAATTTTAACTGCATGTAAAGGACAAAAAGCACCTAAATTACTGGGAAGGGGTTAAGCCCCTTTGGGGTAGAGAGCTCAAAAAAAAGGGAATATGAGGAGGAAGGAAGCTAGAAGAGTTTAGCATGAAAATGGAGGAGAGAAAAGCTGGAGAACAGGAAGGGGGAGATGTCACAAAACACTGGCTAAGATTCAGAGATTAGAAGAGGAACTGAAACATCTGAAATAGTCTAAAGAAAAAGAGCAATGGGCATGACATCAGAAACTGCACCTCAGTCAAAAAAAAGGGGGGACTGTAGGGAACGAAGGAGCGAAACCGTATGCAGAGGCCCAAATGACCATCGGGGAAGGGAAAAAAAAGAGAATCACAGGGGGGAACAATCAAGGGGACTGAAAAAAAATGAAAGAGCTGTTATATGTAGAGGCCCAAAACCCCATAGCAGTGCCCAGGGAAAGCTGAAAGGGAAAATGACAAACCACAATTAAAAGATCAAAAAAGAATGGGAGAAGATGAAAATGCCCCATAAAAAATTTTTTCTGAGAATACAATATGCAAAAGGAAGACCCCGGGCCAGCAAAGTGATTTTCAAGACGGGTGGCTGGGGAAACAGGATCCTGCAGGAGAAAGAAAAACAAAGGGGGCATATCTGTGTACCAAAGGGTGTATCTCGACCGTGACAAAACACGAGAAGAAAAGAAACTGAAAGAGAGGATACGAAGACAAAAAGGGGGGAAGAGAGGTGAAAAAGGAGAGGGGAAAGGGGAAAACCCAGACTCAGGAGGAAGATCAATAAACCCCCTTTCAACCACTTACAGAAAAACCCCCCAAACCAGAAAACCCCAATGCAACCAAACATTCAAACCCCAAAACACATGCCATGCCCAATGCCCCCACCCACCTCATTAGAAACTCCCCCCACAGCAACCCATATTTCCCTCATCTTGTTCTTGTTCCCCCCAACCCCAAAAACCCCCAGCCACAGTTTTGGAAAAGTTAAGGTTTGGTATACAAATGCAAGGAAAATTTAGGGGGATGAAAGAATCAAAAACCCCCAGACAAAATAGCACTAAAGAAAAAACCCCCAGGATGATAACAGATGTAATCTTTCCCCAGAAAAATCCGGGGAAAGATAGGGGGAGCAGAGGGAGAGGAGGAGTTACACTGCTCTTTAAAAAACCGGGGGGTTTGAGGAAATGGAAGGAATGGATGGAATGGGCAAAAGGGGACAATAGAAGGAAAATCCAGTCTGAGGGCCAAAAGGGAATTGAATTGAGACCCGAACAGAACGCAGGAGGCCAAGGAAGAATGGAGAAACAGAGAATGGTGACAATACCCGAGGTGGCCTGAAGAGCCACATGGGGGGGCAAAGTTACTAGTTATGGGTGATTTCAATCGGAGATTGATAAAACCCGGGGAACCCCATTGGGGTCCCAAAACAGGAGAGCCGAGATGATGGGGGAGGGAAAAAACCTCATGCATCCTTTAGAACACTCCCAGAGAGGGGGAAACCCCCAACAAATTTGGGACCTAGTATTCATTGGAGTTCGACTTTGGAATAATACAAAAGGCCCTTAGCGTGATCATGTGGTTCTGTGTTTGATTACATAGTTGAGCCAAGTGGAGAGGGTACAGGAATAGGATGGAAAAAAAAACCAAAAAGGGGACTACACAGTGGGAGAAATTGGCAGCAAAACCAGTAAAAAAATGATGGATTGAAAAAAAATGCCAGAGGCAGGGAAAGGTTTTTCCCCCAAGGGAAAAAAAATAATGGGAAGCCCAAAAGCCTTGGTTCACCCAAAGGTGTAGGGGGAAAATCAATGCCAGAGAATGGAAAAAGATAGAAAAAAACCCAAAATTGAGATTGCTGAAGAGCCAGAAAGAATATGCCAGATAAGAAGGGGCTCAGCGACAAAAAAATGACATAGCATAAAAAAATAAGTCTGCCCCGAAGGTGTAAGCCACATCAGGAAAAAAACGTGGGACCAGGTAACAGGTGAGGGGAAGGTGGGGAGTTCACAAGAAACGCCCAAAGAGGTATGTGAGGAGCTCAACATGGTTTAAAAAATTTATTTAATGGAGCAGGAAGGACTCCGGAATTAGAATAGGGGGGTAACCAAAAGGATGGATGAAATACCCGAGGAGGAGGTGAAGAAGCTGTTGTGAATTTGTCCCTAAAGGGGGTGGGGCACTTTCCTTTCCCCAGAGAGGGGGCAGAAATGTTGTTGTCCCACAAAAAAAAACTTCAACACATCCATTGAAACTGGGCAACTACCTGAGGATGGAAGATGGCAAATGTGTTCCAATTTTTAAGAAAGGAGACATACACGAGGCATTAAACTACAGACCTGTGTCACTGACGTGTATAGTGTGCAAAGTCATGGAGAAGATCATCAGGAGGAGGTGGTGGAGCACCTAGAAAACACAACCCTTATGAACGACAACCAGCACGGTTTCAGGGAAGGAAAATCCTGGTCACAAACCTACTGGAGTTTATGACAAGGTAACGAAGTACTACACGAAGAAAGGGGTGAATAGACTGCAATTTCTTGGACTGCAAGAAGGCCTTCGACACAGTTCCTCGCAAGAGGTTAATGCAAAGCTAAGGATCAGGCACGCATAACAGGAAAGGTACTGCAATGGATCAGAGAATATCTGGAAAGGGGGGCAACAACGATTCATTGGGACGTGACGAGGTGTCAGAGTGGGCGCCTGTGACGAGCAGGGTTCCACAGGGGGCAGTCCTAGGACCTTGCTGTTTTTGGTATATGTGAATGACAAACGGAAGGGATAACTCAGACGTATCTCTGTTGCAGATGATGTGAAGTTAATGAGGAGAATTAAATCGGTCGAGGATCAGGCAGGACTACAAAGAGACCTGGACAGGTTTCAAGCCTGGTCCAGCAACTGCTCCATGAATTTAACCCCGCCAAAAGCAAAGTCATGAAGATCGAGGATGGGCAAAAGACCGTAGACAGAGTAAGTCTAGGTGGCCAAAGACTGCAAACCTCACTCAAGAAAAAAGTTCTTGGGGTGAGTATAATACCAGTACATCTCCTTAGGCGACGTCAATCAGGTAACTGCTGCAGCATACGGGCGTCTGGCAGACCTAAGAATAGCGTTCCGATACCTCAGTAAGGAATCGTTCAAGACTCTGTACACCATATAGTCAGGCCCATATTGGAGTATGCAGCACCAGTTTGGAATCCACACCTGGTCAAGCACCCTCAAGAAATTAGAGAACGTGCAAAAGGTTTGCAACAAGACTAGTTCCAGAACTAAGGGGAATGTCCTACGAAGAAAGGTTAAGGCAAATCGGCCTGACGAAACTTGAGGACAGGAGGGTCAGGGAAAACATGATAACGACGTATAAAATACTGCAAAGGAATTGAAAGGTAGACAAAGACAGGATGTTCCAAAGATGGGACACAGAAACAAGGGGTCACAATTGGAAGTTGAATACTCCTGTGAGTCAAAGGGGTGTTAGGAAGATTTCTTCAGTAAGAGTTGTCGGAAGTGGAATAGCCTAGAAAGGGACGTAGTGGAGGCAGGAACCATACATAGTTTTAAGACGAGGTTTGATAAAGCCATGGAGCAGGGGGGAGAGGACCGTAGTAATCATTGAAGAGGCGGGGCCAGGAGCTATGAATCGACCCCTGCAACCACAAATAGGTGAGTACACACACACACAGCATTCTTACTTTCCTGCGTCAGTTTGCTGTTATGTGTGTTTCTACAACGTCCTCTGCTAGCTGGGAAGCGCCCAGCTAGCATCTCAAGCTGTATCGTCACACCCTGATGTCACCTTACGACGTCACGCTGCGACGTCACTCCTGACCTCACCCCTACGACGTCACTGCAATGTCACACCTCGATGTCACCCCACGACGTCAGGCCCGACGTCGCACCATAGTGTCACACCGCCAGTGTTACTTCCGCTATTTCATAGTGAGCAATTTAAAGTGTTTTACATTAATCTCTGGAAAATAAGAGAAAATGTGTAAGTGTTGAGTGTTGCTCAGTCAAATTAACAAGTGTTCGACTGACTACCTTAAGTCACATGTTATGTCCTCCACTTAAGTGTTCCATTCCATTGTCCCATAATCACATATGCTCTTAAGTGAATTAGTGCTCATTTTTAATCGTGCGAACCAAGTAACCATGATTCCACATGGTACCTTAAAAGACTGAAAAGTATTTACCGACGTCCATGTGTCTCATTTGATTCTAATTTACCCTGTATGTCTTCCTCTTCACATTTCTTGCCTCTAGAACAGGCTTTTGCTGTGTATCTTATGAAGATTGAATATCTCGTGTCAAATTCATATTTTTCCTTATAGTTAATTTCCCTTAGCTATGGATCCACTACCTCTTATCTCCTGCTAGATACCACTTTTTTTCTTTTAGTCTCAACAAGGTGCCTGTCGGGACCTTTGGGAACATTAATGGTGACTAATTTAGTGTTGTAAATTTCGTGGGGGGGATAAGGGGTTCCTAATGGATGTATAAATATTGTATGTGCTGGTGTGGGGTTAGTGATGTGTATGTAATGACACGGTGAAGATGTTACCTTACACAGCACTGAATGACCATGCAATTCCAGGACTGTAGCGAGTGTGGTACTGTGACGTCATGAATGGTCATTTGAACACTTATCATTCCTTACTGAGTCCTGGGCTAGTCTTGTTAAGGATATCAACGCTTAATTTCAGTCTTGTCTTAACAGTGATGATTGTGAAGATTTGATCATACAAGAACTTGATCTCATGTAGCTCTCTCACCTTCTATCCACTTAACTGGGTTTTTTAACAATAGACCATCTTAATATCTGTTTCTTTGTGTATCTTTACTGTGACAGTTATTTATTCACCACACCTAATTTTCTCAACATTTTCTCCACAATCTCCTCTTTAAAATCCGCTTTTCTCTCCCTCAGTCACCTGGAGATGGTCAGCAGCCACTGCGACACCGCCTACTGTCACAAGGACGCCTGCAGGAGCTCCATTCAGGATATTTACAAGTTCCTGCTGGATATTAACCAAGATCTCGCCCTCAAGATTGCTCTCTGTGTCTGCAGGTCAGTAGGTCTCCTCAGCCTTCTTCCAACACCTAGTGTCTTGCTGTAAATTACAGCAGTTTAAAGACGTTAGTAGGTCTCCCCGTCCACCTTCCTGCACTCAACATCAGCAAAACCTTGCTAGGGGCATATTACAGTATTTCAATAGGGGCTATTCTAGTACACACAAAATTATTTCCTTGTCTCCAGGCCATGGTAATAGCAGTTGTGATGTTTACAGAGCACTTTGACCGTGTCTGCAGGCCATGAAGACAAGCCAACATCCTTCTATCTCTCATTATAAAGCTGGATTATTTATGTTCCAGAGTTCTCTCTCCCTAATGCTATACATACTACTCAGTCCATTCTAGATGGAAATGTTGGAAAATGACTCTCAAAATGTATATTCAAGAGCTCTGGTTCGTTAATAATCTGAGTTTGGAAGCACAAGCTTACAGTCTCTCGTTGCCTGCCAGGAGAGAGACGAGGGATTATCCACTGTCTGTTGACCAACAACGCTGTCCGGCTCTCTTTCCGGCTTCACACACGAGTTATGCTTCAGAAACATATTTTAAACTTATATTTCATACAATTATATAACAAGTTCTACAGGAGAGATTGGGTGATGAAGTGTCTCAACTGAAATATAAAACGCACAGAGCATCCGGGTCATTCTATCATGTCAGTAATTTCACACACAAATGCATGCTAACCACGAGCAATTTATAACTCCCATCCCTCCTTACCTCTTTAAATCCTTACCTCTTGCAAACCATTTACACAGATACACACAATAAAACAATAATATGAGGGAAGTCAGTTATCTGGGGATCTCGCTCCTGGACGCTCGCTTGACCTTCATAAAAGTTATTATGAAAGAGACTTCGTCAGATGTGGGAAGTGCAACTAGGAATAGCATACAAAGCAAAATTATTGTCACTGTGAAAAATTAAGAATCGTCAACAATAAAAGTTTACATTATATATCATCGAAAATGTAATAAAAACAGTTATATTAAGAATAACAAAATTGACGTCAACCGTGTGTATTAGGCTTCTCTTTAATATATGTGTGTGGCCGGTGTTCAGTCTACCTGAAACTGCAGATCTCAAAATAAGCCATGAATAAAATTTCAATTAATTTACTCATTTAAGCTATCAACCAATTTTTTATTATAATACTGAATGACTTGCATGTTCAAGGAAGCAGCAAACACCGAGTCACAGTCACATCTGAAGGACGACTCTCATACAGGGCTTCCACGCTCTCACCACCACCACAGTCACATCTGAAGGACGACTCTCATACAGGGCTTCCACGCTCTCACCACCACCACAGTCACAGCTGAAGGACGACTTTCATACAGGGCTTCCACGCTCTCACCAGCACCACAGTCACATCTGAAGGACGACTCTCATACAGGGCTTCCACGCTCTCACCAGCACCACAGTCACAGCTGAAGGACGACTCTCATACAGGGCTTCCACGCTCTCACCACCACCACAGTCACATCTGAAGGACGACTCTCATACAGGGCTTCCACGCTCTCACCAGCACCACAGTCACAGCTGAAGGACGACTCTCATACAGGGCTTCCACGCTCTCACCAGCACCACAGTCACAACTGAAGGACGACTCTCATACAGGGCTTCCACGCTCTCACCACCACCACAGTCACAACTGAAGGACGACTCTCATACAGGGCTTCCACGCTCTCACCACCACCACAGTCACATCTGAAGGACGACTCTCATACAGGGCTTCCACGCTCTCACCACCACCACAGTCACATCTGAAGGACGACTCTCATACAGGGCTTCCACGCTCTCACCAGCACCACAGTCACATCTGAAGGACGACTCACATACAGGGCTTCCACGCTCTCACCAGCACCACAGTCACAACTGAAGGACGACTCTCATACAGGGCTTCCACGCTCTCACCACCACCACAGTCACAGCTGAAGGACGACTCTCATACAGGGCTTCCACGCTCTACCACCACCACCACAGTCACAACTGAAGGACGACTCTCATACAGGGCTTCCACGCTCTCACCACCACCACCAAGTCACATCTGAAGGACGACTCTCATACAGGGCTTCCACGCTCTCACCACCACCACAGTCACAACTGAAGGACGACTCACATACAGGGCTTCCACGCTCTCACCACCACCACAGTCACACTGAAGGACGACTCTCATACAGGGCTTCCACGCTCTCACCACCACCACAGTCACACCTGAAGGACGACTCTCATACAGGGCTTCCACGCTCTCACCAGCACCACAGTCACATCTGAAGGACGACTCACATACAGGGCTTCCACGCTCTCACCAGCACCACAGTCACAACTGAAGGACGACTCTCATACAGGGCTTCCACGCTCTCACCACCACCACAGTCACAGCTGAAGGACGACTCTCATACAGGGCTTCCACGCTCTCACCACCACCACCACAGTCACAACTGAAGGACGACTCTCATACAGGGCTTCCACGCTCTCACCACCACCACAGTCACATCTGAAGGACGACTCTCATACAGGGCTTCCACGCTCTCACCACCACCACAGTCACAACTGAAGGACGACTCACATACAGGGCTTCCACGCTCTCACCACCACCACAGTCACATCTGAAGGACGACTCTCATACAGGGCTTCCACGCTCTCACCACCACCACAGTCACATCTGAAGGACGACTCTCATACAGGGCTTCCACGCTCTCACCACTACCAACACGTTCCACAATACAATAAAAAAAAAATTCTGGGTTAGTTTATGTTAACCTAAATCAGCCTATATTCGCATATAGTTAATCGCCATTGTCGAAACTAGGTACAGTTAGGTAGCTGGTCGATTAAAAAAAGATATTATCATATTGTATAACCCAGCCCCTGTGTTATGCAGAGTGAGGCATAAGTTTTATAATGTAATTAAATATTATCAGTCAAAATTTGGAGCGAATCAGAAAAGGTATTTCTTAAGTAATAAATTACAAAACAGGACAAATACAGCCCAAACCTAATTCAAGCTTTCCAGTAGGAAACACCAACTTTGTAGCCAAACTGAAGAGGCATTCTCTTGTTATCTCAGATGATGCCTGGCAGAACAGTACGGTACGGTTGTTGTTTTTTGTTAAAAAGTACGGTTCGAAATTATAGTATGGTATTTCTGGCAGGTACGGAAAAATGAAAAAAAAATCTATACCGTATACCGTACTGGGAGCTTTGTCTCAGAGACATTATTCTAAAATACACCAGCATATTAAGCCGAAAGTCGCTCAGAAGTTGCATTGTCAAATTAATTATCAGCGCTGAATTGTTGAAACTAATCTGACAAGACAGAAATTGCGTGAAAACCAATATTTCAATTTTTGCAGTTTCTTTCATAAACAGGCAAATTATTACTGACAAGGCAAAATTAATTCAGACTTTTCCCTAAGAAAGATCAGCGTTTAAAGTTTAAGTAATCAAGTTTTATTTAGGCTTTGGGTATGTAAGAAGCATCTATTTTACAATGGTTTGGAAGGCAGGCAAATATTATGAGTTCATAAAACGTACACCATGAAGCTGCAGCCTCGCATGACACAATAAAGTCTGACACTAACTTATTCCTGACACATTCTCCAATTATCTCACGGAAACTAATTTGTTTACAAAAATTTGGCATATTTAAACCTACACAGCCTAAAATTAAGGGTCGGCTTCCTTTGAGGAAACGACATCCACACTAGAAGTTTGAAGACGATCAGAAAATGCATTGTGCAATTACTACAAATAATTAAGTTTGCATCTACACAGACTAAACCCCAAAGTGCGTCATTAGTTACATAAGATTCATCAGACATTGAAGGTTGATTCTGTTCTGATGTATTTTAAACAGCTCTAAATACTAAACTAGTTGGGGTAACATAACGCCTAGACAATGAGAGGCATTCGGATTCGAATCAAGGATGGAGAGGATAAGTCCAGTTTCTTGGATCAAGAGCCCTTCACCAACAAAGCATACCCATTTTGAGAATAAACGTGGAAAAATGGCCTACGTAGGATACAGGAATGTTGAAATTCCAAGGCTGATCAGATGAGGCTTTCCAAAGTTATCATGTGGATACCTGTTTCGGGAAGTGTTACACGAACCTTCACCTAGTAATTGTTGACCAGGGTTGAAAACTGGAAGTCAGACACATAAGACATTCTGAAGATATTAACGAAAGTCTTGGAGCACCTTAGTGAAAGAGAGGATCACTATACTTAACAATACGACTGATTCTAACAATATCGTACAAAAATATTGTATTTAAGGGCTCATTAAACTGAGAGGTTTCAATATTTCAAATATTTGATTTTATGCTTTTTAGGTAAATCAAATTTTATTTAAAATTTTTCCATGAAACTACCACCTACACAGACCAGATTCAACAGAAAAATACTCTTAATTTACACAGCCACTTAGTGTTTGAAGCCGATCTGAAGTGGCATTCTTTACTTAATACATGAAAATATCTTAATTTAATAAAATTGGCAGATTAAAATTTATACAGCTCAAAGTGGATGCCAGTCAGTAAAGATCTTTGTCAGTATTTGCTCTAAATCCAACGATTCCAGGTCGTAAACTCCTCTCGTCTATGTGCGGGTTATTTGTGTAAAAGTCTTAAGTTATCACACAAAAATGAAATTTCAGTAATATGCAACATAACTCGGATCGAAAGGTAAATGCATGTGTCAATAGTTGCATGAACCCTGCCCTCGGTACAGTAAACCACCCTTAAAAAGTTGAAGCCGATCGAATGAGGCATTCTCAAGGGACAAGAAAGTTTGGAGGAAGAAAGCTCAGGCAACCAGATGGAGCCAACCATTCTGGGATACCTAATAAACGAGCGGCTTGTGTCTGGCAGCTCAGGATGTTCTTCCCTGGAGCGTTGGTAATCCCACGCTCCTGGTTTGTTTCAATACACATGAGGTGTTTGTCAGTAATGACAATTGGAACTTGTGTTTTAGCAGAGTGCAGGTCGAGGGCCTTCACCACCAGGCTTGTGTTGGAAAAGAGACCATGTCTAGGGCCTCCATCATGCTTGTGTTTTGTGTTGGAGAGTCCAGGTTTAGGCCTCCACCATGCTTGTGTTGGAGAGTGTCCAGGTCTAGGGCCTCCATCATGCTTGTGTTTTGTGTTGGAGAGTCCAGGTTTAGGCCTCCACCATGCTTGTGTTGGAGAGTGTCCAGGTCTAGGGCCTCCATCATCCTTGTGTTGGAGAGAGTCCAAGTCTAGGGCCTCCACCAGGCTTGTGTTGAAGAGAGTCCAGGTCTAGGGCCTCCATCATGCTTGTGTTGGAGAGAGTCCAAGTCTAGGGCCTCCAACATGCTTGTGTTGGAGAGAGTCCAAGTCTAGGGCCTGCATCAGGCTTGTGTTGGAAAGAGTTCAAGTCTAGGGCCTCCACCAGGCTTGTGTTGGAAGAGAGTCCAGGTCTAGGGCCTCCACCAGGCTTGTGTTGGAGAGTGTCCAGGTCTAGGGCCTCCATCATCCTTGTGTTGGAGAGAGTCCAAGTCTAGGGCCACCACCAGGTTTGTGATAGAGAGAGTTCAAGTCTAGGGCCTCCACCAGGCTTGTGTTGAAGAGAGTCCAGGTCTAGGGCCTCCATCATGCTTGTGTTGGAGAGAGTCCGAGTCTAGGGCCTCCATCATGCTTGTGTTGGAGAGAGTCCAAGTCTAGGGCCTGCACCAGGCTTGTGTTGGAAAGAGTTCAAGTCTAGGACCTCCACCAGGCTTGTGTTGGAAGAGAGTCCAGGTCTAGGGCCTCCACCAGGCTTGTGTTGGAGAAGAGTCCAGGTCGAAGGCCGCCACCAGGCTTGTGTTGGAGGAGAATCCAGGTCGAGGACCTCCACCAGGCTTGTGTTGGAGGAGAGTCCAGGTCTAGATCCTCCACGAGGATTGTGTTGGAAGAGAGTCCAGGTCGACGACCTCCACCAGGCTTGTGTTGGAGGAGAGTTCAGATCGACGACCTCCACCAGGTTTGTGTTGGAGAAGAGTTCAGGTCGACGACCTCCACCAGGCTTGTGTTGGAGGAGAGTTCAGGTTGACGACCTCCACCAGGTTTGTGTTGGAGGAGAGTCCAGGTCGACGACCTCCACCAAGCTTGTGTTGGAGGAGAATCCAGGTCTAGATCCTCCACCAGGATTGTGTTGGAAGAGAGTCCAGGTCGACGACCTCCACCAGGCTTGTGTTGGAGGAGAGTTCAGGTCGACGACCTCCACCAGGCTTGTATTGGAGGAGAGTTCAGGTTGACGACCTCCACCAGGCTTGTGTTGGAGGAGAGTTCAGGTCGACGACCTCCACCAGGTTTGTGTTGGAGGAGAGTCCAGGTCGACGACCTCCACCAGGCTTGTGTTGGAGGAGAGTCCAGGTCTAGATCCTCCACCAGGATTGTGTTGGAAGAGAGTCCAGGTCGACGACCTCCACCAGGCTTGTGTTGGAGGAGAGTTCACGTCGACGACCTCCGCCAGGCTTGTGTTGGAGGAGAGTCTAGGTCTAGGGTCTCCACCAGCCCGACGGTACTTACCTGGGTCTTAGATGGTAAATAAACAAACTTTTCTCATTCTCTGGAGAAAGGTTTACTGACAAGAGTTTTCCTGGAAAGTTGTGGCAGTGTGTGTGAGAAACTCAGGCTGTATAATGCTCTCTTTTATCAATTACCGACTAACACAAACATGATGGTCTTCATCACTGAGTTTAACTTCATACATATTCTTTCTACTTTCATTTTTGTTCCTCTTCGGTTGAGTAAGTTCTGTGAATACCACATCAAACTTACCTGACCATTGTGAGCATGACTCCTACCCAGGCTCTACACCAGTGCTTCCCAGCCTTTTTTGGTTCATGTCCCACCTCAACACCTCAAAAAAGTTGATGTCCTTCCCTGCTATAAAAGCAAATTTGGGTGTTGAATCAGACACTTCTCCATCTAAAACTCTACTTGTACCCTTATTCCCGGACATTTCATCAGAGACAAGCTGTATAATACTCTCTTTAAGGTCACTCTTTCAAGACTAACGCTCGCGCGTGGAGACCACACATCACACAACCCGCGCAAAGGAGGAGCTTACGACGACGTTTCGGTCCGTCTTGGTCCAAGTTGGACCGAAATCTCCTATGTGCGGGTTATTTGTGTATTGTTCCAGCCAAGATATTGTACTTTATATTGTATTTGTTCTTTATGAACTCCACACAATATGGCTGTCCAAAATTGTTGCCAATTAGTAATTTAGGATTCGCTTTAGTAAAACAAAAAATATAATTCTGGAAGTAATATATGGAATTATTATCCTGTCCAAATATTGCGACTAAATATAACTATATGTAACTGAAATTTTGAAATATATATCTTTATAAAAATATTTCTGCATAAATACTATTTTATTCAACTATCTTCAGATTGCCCCAAAAACATTCAGATTGTCCTCAGAACATTCAGATTACTCCAAAACATTCAATTTGCCTCCTAAATCATTCAAATTGACCCCCAAAATATTCATATTATCCCCAAAACATTCATATTACCCCAAAACATTTCAATGACCTCCAAAACATCCAGATTACTCACAAAACATTCAGATTACCCCAAAACATTCCAGTTACCCCAAAAAAATCAAATTACTCCCAAAATATTCAAATTACTCCCAAAACATTCGAATTTTCAAAATATTCAAATTATGCCCAAAACATTCAAATTACTCCTAAAACATTAAATTTACCCCAAAACATTCAATTTACCCCAATACATCACTTCAATCACCACCTTGGGACCCCCAGTCTGAATTGTTCCTACTGTGTAGTCCCTTGCTTCCATTCTGTCCATTTTCTCAAATCTCCACCGGTTTTTGACCCCTAAAACATTCAAATTATCCCCAAAACATTCTTATTACCCCCGAAAACATTCAACTTGCCTCCCAGCGGTGTACCCCCTTCGCTGGGAATCACTGTTTCAAATTCAAATTCAAATTCAAATTCTTTATTTCATGTAATACAAGGTGGGGGGTACTTATAGTTATACATTAAAGTTGATATTACAAGATGGCCAATAATATGCCTAGGTATGCCTAGGCTTTTCAGGCAGTCTTATGATAGGTCTTACTCAATAGCTATACAATGGATATACAGATTGTAAGGTTAGGTTAGGTTTACAAAATTTAGGTACTGGAATTTAAACATTGAGAATTTAACAATTAGTATAAGAAGTTAGCAATTAGTTTATATATTAATGATAAAGGTGATATATTGGCATAATATAGTTTCTATATTGGAGTATCTTAGGCAAACTTATGACTAGCTTAAGTATTATGGAGCAATAATTGTATTAGAATTTTGGTTAGAACTGTGCAAA